>CAKNXH010062272.1:41116-61521 GCA_932178445.1 Andricus quercusramuli
AAAAGATGTAACAACAATTCTTTCCAAAAATGAAGATGAGGAATAGAATTTTCTGAAAAAATAAAAAATGTGATCAACTTTAAAATGGAAACGGAACTTCGAAGTCCTGATGAGGAAAACGTTACAGTTTTTGAAATGTCGACAGAAATAAAGAAATTTTAACATCAAATTTCTACTAATTGGTCTGAAGTATGTCATTTCTACCATCTAAATATTATTTCTCATTAACTTATATCACTCAGACAAACAACAGCGCTTTAACAACATCATTATTCTAATAATACATTACCGTGAATATGCATTAATATTATAAAAACAACAATAAAAAGTTTCAGAAATACATTTTAGGAATACAAAAATTATTATTGTGTACACAAAACCAATAATATCAATGAAATCAGTGAATCCGTGTCACGTAGTGTGACTTTGAAAATCATATTTGGCTGACTCCGCTCGCAACTACCGTGAGAACGGATGCTGCCTTCAGCAAAAGTTAGAAGATTAGAGACACCACCTTGGACCGTCGCACGGCCAAGGGATGCGCGGCGATTGACTGCGGAGTAACATCGTCAACGCGAGCACCGGCAATGAGTCACCTGTCTCGAGGCACTACATCTTCACCTTCACGAGAAGACAGATCAGAGTTGATTGAGAGAGAGTGACGATAAAAAGTTAAACTAAATAAACAAGGATACATGGAAATTCAAGGATGTATGTTCCTCTAATCCCACACCTATTATCAAATATAACAGTGGTTCCGGTACGGAATCGGTTTAGTCGGAGTTTTCTAATTGGGTGCCGACACCGATCCTTCATAAAATAACAAAAAAAATAAGTACAAATTCGAACCTTCTGGAATAAGTTTGGAAGAAATTTGTGGAATATTAACAGGTAAAGTGAGTATTTTTCTTTTACACATTTCCTTTATGCATGCCCCGCGTCGCGAGTGCAAACCTTTTTCGCGAGTGCAAACATTTTTGTCGAGTGTAACACATTTTCAATCATAAAAATTTCGAAACCCGATTCCGATAAATAAATCCAAACAAAATTCTTTTTAACAGAAACCTTAAGTGGAGGAGAAATGTTTTATAAACTGCCACGTTTCGGAAACTAAATTTAAAATTGCTTACGTCACCGCTAATTGCAAGAGGATTTAATAGCATAAATATAAAATATGAAATATAAAATAATATAAAATAAAATCCTCTTGAAATTTATATCCAATTATATAGTCGTTCAAGGACGTCGTTAAGCGACCTCCTTGCATTGAAACAGGACCTTTTGCTTCATCTGTTACAGATAAATCTGACAACGTCAAAAAACAAAATTAATAAAAATACAAGAATATATACAGCAAAAGAAAAAGCACATTTCAAGACAAAAGAACTGACTCGAGAATGATTAATTTACCAAAAATCATCGTCGGACTGCTTGCCGTAAGTAGGTAAGAAATATCAAATAAACTTTTAAATTTACGTGTCGAAATTGAGCCGTCGAATGAGCAGAACGCACGCGAGAAGCGTTCTGATAGGCGTTTATCACCTTACTCCGAATATAGAGACAATGTCAATGTAGCGAAACAAAAACGGGACTCAAGTGACAAAATTTTCTAGAAATAGAACAAGCGAATTTTAATGAATCGTTAGAAAAAATTTCCCTAGGCAACATTAAATTTACCTTAAGTGGCATCAGTTTCAGAAACGCGACTCTTAGTGAAAATCAAATAATAGATATCGAAACCACCATAGGAAAAAATCAATTCAAAAAAATGTCACCTTCCCTCAAAGACGTTTTAGCACAAATACCAACTTTTAACGGTGATTCAAATTTTGTCGAATCCTTTATCCGTGGATGCGAAAGAGCACACGACAGTTTAAGAGACAAACCCTTGTTAGATTTGCTTGATTTAATTTCGACAAAATTATCGGATCAGGCAAATGTCTTACTGAGACCTCGACTTCAATCCTACAGCACCCTTGATGAATTTATTCTTGATTTGAAACGTACCTTTGCAATTCCCACGAATGAAGCTTTTTGGATGTCGGAAATGGGAAAAATTTTCCAAATAGATGACGAGAAAGTAGTAATTTATGCAGGTAGGGTTCAGAACATAGTCGCGAACTACAAACAAGCAGTAATAGAAAGTTACCCAGCAAATTCAAATGACGGAATCTCTGCTGAAGATAAAATATTAACAAAAAATTTCGATAAATACTCTCTAAAGCAATTTATAAATGGGCTTTTAACAAATTTTCGACATTTAGTTATCACATCACAACCTAGCACATTGAAAGAAGCAATCGATATTGCTTACCAGGTAGAATTAGATGAAAAAGATGTCGCAAATTTAGAAAAATTAAGAAATCGAACAAGAGTAACGTCCTCTTCAGACACGGGCAGAGCAAAAGTGCACTACACAAAACCAACAAGTTCGACATTTAACGACAAACAAAGAGGAGGAAATGTAGAAAAACTAACCTTACTCCAAAATTTAAATTTTTGCACATTTTGCGAACGCCCTGGTCACATCATTGAAAATTGTTTCCATATTCAGCATATTAAAGAAAGCAGGCAGAAACAGAACCGAGTTTCATTCAGTAATTTCGGAAATCCCAATACTGCTCCAAATCAGCGCCAAAACCGTTATAATGATTATCATGGATATGATCAAAATACCTAAAGTACACAAGAACAATCACAAAATGGTTATAGAGGCCAATCTCATGGTCAATATTGAGGTAGATCGCGAGGTGGATAACGAGGTCAAGTACGAAACCAATTTCAAAACCTACCACAAAATTACCATCAAAATTAACCAGAAAACCAACCTCAAAATCAGTACCAAAGTCCAGCTCAAACTAAATATCAGAGCCAACCTCAAACTCACTATCAAATCAATCCGCAGAATCCATTCCAAAATACAGCACTAAATTATACAAATAATCATCTAGGCACTCAGAACACTAGCCAGCCCCTCGAATTAACACATAACCAAGCTCCTTTCAATCTTCCTAAAAATCCACAAAATGTCCTGCAAAATCTATTTATTCCAAACAAATCACCAAATACAAATCAACCAAATTTAAACGCCAACACTACTCGTCAAATGGGTGCGCAGGCGAGTGGCGAACCAATTATCAGACGCGCCACAGCCAATCTCAGCCTTGACGAAGAGCAACCATCCATTTAAGCAGTTCAGTTCACTCACCAACTATACTTCTTACAAGTACAGGTCTAAAAAATAATGAGTGTGAAGTGCTTCTGGATACAGAAGCGGAAATCAATGTAATCAAATACAGCGTCCTTAGCGATTGGATAGAAAAAAATCCAGATATTATTTTTGAAGTAAAGGGAGTAACTTCAGGTGTAGTGCTCACCTTAGGCCAAGCAAATTTGAAATGGAATGATCTGGAAGTAAGCTTCCAAACAGTATCGGATTCATTTCCAATTAACGAAGCAGGAATTCTAGAAATTGCGTTTTTTTGGAATTACCAAGCAAAAATTTGTTACTAGTCAAGATCAATTATTGTGAAAAATCTAAGTGTTCCATTTCATAACGAAGAATACTTCATTTTACCACCTAGAAGCAAAAATGTAATTTTTATTAGAATGAATGACACACAACTTAGATACGGTTACTTCCCCTTGCTTGATGCGGGTCCGGGTGTTTACATTGGCAATCCTCTAGTCTCCGTAAAAAATGGTATAGCACTAACAACCGCGATTAATGCCACTGAGTCCACAATCAAGCTAATAACACCAGTGGTAAAAATAATACCATTAGATCTATCTGAAGCAAAAGCATATTGCATAAAAAATCTCGCCTTCAAAAATCTGCACAACTCAAACAGTAAACGCGATGGAGCCTTCTGACAATGAGGAACCTAGATTAAAGCTTTTGACAAAGATCCTAAATCTAGAGCACCCAAGCGAATTAGAAAAGGACCATGTTACTAACTTAATCAAGCCATACACAAACTCATTTTATCTACAAGGTGATGCATTGTCCTCCACAAATGTCGTGTATCATAAAATACCTACTGTGGAGGACAAAGCAGTTTTCACCCATTCATACAGACATCCACAATGTCAGAAGGAGGAGATCCGTTCACAAACCAAAAAAATGTTGAACGAAAACATAATTATACCGTCAACATCTCCCTATGACTCCCCGTTATTGGTAATTCCTAAAAAGCCAGACCCCCAAGGTAATAAGCGTTGGAGAGTGGTGGTGGACTATAGAGCGTTAAACGAAAAAAACAATAGGAGACGCCTACCCATTGCCGAATATAAACGATAAACTCGATCAATTAGGTAACGCGAATTTCTTTACTGTGCTCGATTTGGCCTCCGGTTTCCATCAAATTCCGATAGATCCTGCGGATAGGCACAAAACAGCTTTTTCAACACCGTACGGCCACTACGAATTTTTAAGAATGCCCTTCGGTCTAAAGGGAGCCCCAGCCACCTTCCAACGTCTTATGGATTCCGTTCTTTTGGGATTACAGGGGCTCGAGATGTTCGTCTACCTCGAAGGTATGATTATTCACGCGGAAACTTTAAAAGAACATGATCAATAGTTCCATCAACTTATGGAACGCCTGAATAAGGCAAATCTAAAATTACAAACAGAAAAGTGCGGATTTTTGAAACGATTAATTGCTTATTTAGGTCACGTGATTAGTAATCAACAAGTCATACCAAATTCAGATAAATTAAAGGCAGTAAAAGACTTCCCAGTCCCAAAAACAGCGAAAAACGTGCGCCATTACGGAAACAACCATTAAAGCGGGCTTTAATCGAGAGACGATTCATAAGGGTAGAGAATATTATACCGATAAATAACTTTTGCGGGAAAGTCACACATGTTCAAAAAGGGGAGAAACACCTTTTTGCCCTTACGATATAAGAATCTTTAGATGAAGACCCAAGTAGCTACGACATTAAACTATGTTTACAGTAATTAAAACCTCTAATAGAAAATAACAACATTACTTCAATTAGCTTCTCTAATGACTGTGAACTTTTTACTATAGCAATGTGGGAACAAATAAAAAAACAAGTAATTGAAAAATTCCAAAACTACCCAATTGCAATCACTCTTTATGACGACACGCTTTACACTCCACCAGCAGACAAGCGCAAAGACATAATCATCGAATACCACGCTTCTGCAGCAGCTGGACACAAGGGAGTAGTTAAAACATATCGTCGTTTGACAGAAGACTACTATTGGTCTAATATGATTTCCGATGTAAAAGAAGTCTTAAAAAGATGTCCCGAATGTCAGCGAAGGAAATCAATTAGGAATAAACCTCGAGCACCAATGATCATCACGGATACACCTACCCAACCATTTGATAAAGTAGCAATGGAAATTTACGGGCCATTGCCAACTTCCCGAAAAGGCAACAAATACATCCTTACACTTCAGGATAATTTTTCAAGATATTGTATCTCAATACCATTAGTAGACGTTACAGCGAGAAGAGTGGCGAGAGCGATCGCTGTTGATCTCATTTGCAAGTTCGGTACGCCAAGCGTTTTTCTATCAGACCAAGGTACAAATTTTACAAGCTCCGTATTGGCAGAATTTTCAAAACTCTTTAAAATTAAACAAATATTTGCTACAACTTACCAACCTCAATTGAATGGAGCACTTAAACGTAGTCATCATGTCCTAACAGACTACATTAAATTGAACACATCAGGAAAAATTGAAAACTGGGATAAAATCCTACCCATAGCAATGTTTGCTTACAACACGAGTGTACACGAAGCAACAAAATTCTCTCCGCACGAACTTTTATTCGGTAAAACAGAACGCCTACCATCAGGTATGATCAGCACGCATAATATTGCGACATGTATCGATTATACGGAAGAACTATGCAAGCAGCTCTTAGATAATAGGATTTTAGCAGGCCAATGGGTTTTCATACAGAATGAACATAAAAGTAGTAAACATGACGACGATTACATCGGTCCCTTTAAAATAATTGCAGTTAAGGAAAAAAACAACGTTGTAATACAAAAGAACTTAGGAACAGAAGCGATACACACAGACAAACTAAAAATATATTATCTTACAGAATCCGAGGATTCGAATTAAACGACGGAGTTTTCACAAACGGACCTCCATATAGTGTTACGGAAATACATAAGAGTCCAGGACTATTTTGGGAACGAATAAGCGATGTAAAAACTTATAACATGATGTGGAAGACGATTTCCTACATTGATCTCCGATTTTGGTTGCAACAAGAAAAGGTGCTTTTCTCCAATTTCAACCAGCTAACAGACTGTTGCCACTAACTTGGATCAGCATGTACATCCCTCGAAGACATCAAGGCAACTAGAGCACACATTACGGCACTAAGTCAAGGGAAAGGACCACTCAACGAACTATTGAATGGTGAATCTCGATTCAAACGTGCACCCTTCGGATTTGTAGGTTCTGTAGTCAAAATACTATTCGGGAATTTAGATGAAAACGATGCTGCCTACTACGAAAACAAAATTGAACAATTGTCAAACAATACTGCAGCACTTGCGGAAACTTTGGAGAATTTTACCCATATAGTTCAATCAGAACTTAATCCAAACAACGAAAAATGGAACTCTGTTACTAAACTAATTTCAGAGCTGGCTCAAAAAGCAGACAAACAAAGTACAAAAATAAATAATGAGATTCGGATTGTTCAGTTAAATCAAGAATTAGCTTCTCATTTAGCGGCATTGAATAACCATATATCAGAATTTGAACTTGATACCACAATGCTTCTAGATGCAATCTTATTCGCTCGGCAAGGCGAAGTACACCCTAAACTTTTATCAGCTACACAAATTATGCACTGCATAGAAAAAGTTCAAAAAGTGCAATCAAACCTAGAAATTCCAATTCCTCTTCAAATCCATGCAATGTACGACATGAACTCATAAAAATGTGAATGCGCGGTCATTGACGTCACAGCCAATCAGAAGATCGCAAGCCCCACGAAGGAACACACGAGGCCCATCTACTATGGCCCAATTGGTGAAAAGGCCATAAATGTCACAATGATATGTGGCGGCCAACAACTCCTCAAGAAAATGCATCGTAAACACCGGCGCGTGGCCTCCCACCTACGCACTATTCCAGGATCTAGGTCAAGAATGCAATAAATCTTGTCAGAAATCGTCCACGAAGGGACTATTTTTCTATCCCTGATCAGATTTTCTGCCTATATATAACCACGTTTTTAAGGATTACGACCAGTTTATTTCTACCGTCGAATCGCTGCCCAAAACTCTTCGGAACATCAAAAGTGTATTTCTTCCGTCGAATCGCTACCCAAAAACTCTCCGGAACATCAAAGTTTAGTTCTACCCACGAATCACTGCTAAAAACTCTCCGGAACGTGTTAAAATTCAAATTCAATAAAAACGAAAGAGTGGACTTAGTAAAAAGGGGTCAATCATTGATAAACTTAAAATCAGTGAAAATAGTTTGAAAGTGAGAACTCAAAATCTAAAACTAATTTAATTGTTCAAACTAAAATCTATGAAAATACCTTGAAAGTGAGAACTCAAAATCTAAAACTACTTTAATTGTTCAAACTAAAGTCAGTGAAAATAGTTTAAAATCGTGAACATAAAAATCTACAATTACTTAATTGTTTGAAATCAAGTAAGTGACCCCTCAAAAGTAAGAAAACCCTCCCAACAACTTCTCCAACCACCTTTGTATCATTATACAAAAGAAATCACGCTGAGTCCTGAAGCCGTATCCTTCCGGAGGCACTAACCGTCTTCAAAGGAATCTATCAACAAAAGAAGCACTGGGCGCCTCTAAACTACTAAATACAGGATTATTAAACGTTCCAAGCGACAACTCAAGAAGATCTTCGGTATGTTTGTTTTATAATTGCTATCCTTTATTTCTTTCTTTTCTTAAAACTTATTTAAAAATCTGTACATTAAAGAGTTTTCCTTTTTTTAAAGGGTGGACACTAAGACGAAGTTTGGCAGAAAATCATCAAGTTCAATGTTGTGGAAATCAACTTGAAATCATTCAATAAGAAAATTTGACAACATTCAAGAATCACATACTTGTAAAATTCATTCTAATAAATTATTATTTCATATTTGAATTCGATTATCTCAACCTTTCGTGTTTTCTTTTTCCTCACTCCATGCATTCTATTTTTTAAAAAATTTAGAATACAAAAAAGAAGAATTAGGGTAAGTTTTAGAATTAATTATTTTTTGATGGGGTAAGTAGGTGTCATCTGAGACGTAACATACCTCGTTATAAATTTTGGTGCATCGACCTGGAAACTGAAGCAATACGAAAATCTGAGATAATCGATTATTAAAAATAAAAAATATCAATTTCAGCCAATTTTTTTTTCAAAGCTCTTTTATGTGTTAAATTGAAAAATATGAATTTCAGCCAATTTTTTTTTCAAAGCTCTTTTATACGTTAAATTGAAAAATATGAATTTCATGAAATTTTTCTCATTTCTTCTCTATATTCAAATGAAAAATATGAATTTCAGCCAAATTTTCTAAGTGCTCTTCTATAATAATTTGAAATATATAAATTTCATAAAATTTTTCCAGAAATTTTCTCTGCATTGAATTATAAATAAAAAGTTTCACCAAAAGTCCAAAAGTATAACCTAGTAAGTGCTATTTGTCGTAAAGGCTATTTTCTAGCATTTATGCACGAGAAAATGACCTCTATCTGAAATGTTACTTACTAGGTTATACTTTTGGACAGCAGATATGTACGTTTATTATACTCTCTCCCTTTTACGAGCTTGAGAGTCTTGAGAGCATAAACCTTTACAAAATCATCTCCTTTCCTTACAGTCAGAAACCTAACCTATCCTAATCCTACTTATCTTAAAAACGGAGGGTGAAACGGAAGCCCTAGCTCTAATGTCTAATCTCCCTCTCTCTGGTACCTTCACCTGATTATTTCTACTGTCTCTACAAATGTCTTTCTCCTTCTCTCTGACACAGTGCCCCAGCACCTCTTTACCCTACCCTGCCATTTTCCCCCTACCCTGTTTTACCTTTCCTCTTCTCGTTTCGTATCCACATACAACATCCTTCACACATGAATCAACACTCTACAAACCACCTCTTCCACTGCACCCCTGGCGCCCCAGCACTCCTTTTTCTCACTCAACATCCACCTTTGCTCTGCTTATCACTCCCGCACTTCTTCTTTCGCCCTCCCCTGATCCACCCTGTTATTCTTCTTTCTTTCCTGCTCGCCATCCTTCTTCTTCGCTGGGGTTATCATACCGGATACCACCATGTCTCCTTCCGTCTCGCTCTAATGCCATATCGTTTCTCCTACCTTCGCCCTCATGAACCTTAGTTCTACTTTGTTCCCTGCTAGTTCCATTCTCCGCTTCTCCCTACTCAACCATTCTTGGATCTCCTCTTCCCTTTCAGTCAAATCTTCCTCCATCCATACTCCTGTGCCTCTCAATGTTCCCTTGACGTTGAGCAAGTCTCTTTTATTCTCCCACGCCTCCAGCTGCAGCAGCATCCCGCCATCCGTTTTCCTGGATTTCTCCACTTTCACCACCACCTTTGTATGTGCGGCCAAGACCCCAACAACAGTCGTCACCTCGTTCTCCTCCTTGCTAATTCCCAGCACCCGGAGGTTCCTCCTTCTCCGTACTCTCTCTTCCTTTTCTCTCTCCCACTCTTCTGGCGTTAGCATTCTCGGCAGCTCCCTCCATGTTCGTTCTTTCCCTTCCATCTGGCATCCCATCTCTCTCGTTTCTCTCTCTTCCTTTCCTTTCTGCAGTCTTTCCAGCTTTGCGCTCACCAGTTAAAGCTTTTCCACCATCTTATTCAAAGTCTCTTCAAAAGTTCTTCTATCAATCTCTCTCTCACTTCTGATTTGCGCTCTTTCTACCTCCCACTCCCACTTAAGGTCCGTTATAAATTTGTCCTGCCTCACTTCCATCATATCCACAGCTTGTTTCCACTCCAGCTTTCTCGCTTCTTCCTTTTCTCTCTTCTGCTTTTTGTCTTTCTTTTCATCAAAGAAACAATTCCTTTCCTAACTAGATTTCTCCCCTTTCCACTAGAGGGCACCAGCTCTGCTCTCTTTTCTCGGCGTCCTTCCGGTCCGATCCTAACCTCACTCTCTCGGCGTGCCACTTTTTTCTTCTTTCACTTTCACCTTCACCTGTCTTTTAACCTTTTCACTCTCGCGGCCACTTATCCCAGACACCCTTCTTCACCTTCTCTCCACTTCTTTTCTCCCTTATTCTCACTTTTTCCAACCAGAAAACTAAAAAAACTCGCACTGGCCCCTCGCTTGCGTCCACCCTGTATCCCCGTCGAGCCGGAAGTCTCATTTGAAATAATCTTACGAAAATTTACAAGTCTTTCGTGTATTAAAATAAAATCTGAAGAAATTATTCTGAATTCCTTTTACATATTAAAAGAAATGTCACGAAACTTCCATTAGACATTTTTCTCTGTATTCATATTTTTTAAATAATACGGAATCTTTTATTTCTTTTTCATTTTTAATTTGAAATATAAATTTCATCTTTAACTTCAATAAAATATTTTTTCTTCTATACTTCGAAAATAGTACAGACTTTTCAACATTTGTTTCACATTTATATTGGAAGATTAATTTCATCTTTGATTCAAATTACTTCTTTTTCATTATTTTTCTGAATAATAAAAAACTCTTCAAAAATCTTTTTATATATAAATTTAAAAAAATTAATATCATCTCTAATTTCAATAAAATATTCCTTCTATACTTTAAGAATAATACAGACCTTTCAATATCTTTTTATCTCTGAATTAAAATAATAATTTCATCCTAACTCAAATTATATCTTTTTTATATCTAGATAAATAAAAACAAAGTTTATTTAATATTCAACTTTGATAAGCCTTTGATATTCTTTGAATAAATACATAATCTTTAAGGTCTTTCTCATATTTAAATTGAAACATTATTGTCGTCCTTAAATTAAAACAAATCTTTTCATATATCTTTATTTTTTTTTTCAATAATACGAAACTCTTTTAAAATCCTTTTGCATATTTAAATAAATTTTTTTATTTTACTGTTCACTTTAATACAATAAATAATTTTCTCTTTAACTTTATTAAATATTTTTTCCTTGTTTATATCAGATTTATTAAAAACTTTTTCACATTTAAACAAAAGAGCTGAATTGAATATAATTTTCATACAAAATTTTTTTTTCTCCTATAATTAAAAACATTATATATGATTTTTATTATTATTGCAAATATTATACGAACATTACTTAAACCTTTTTTGGCTTCCGTTTTCGGTACCGATCGTGACAGAACTCTTTAGTGTCAAGTGTTGCGTTTTTTGGCTTTGGTGAAGGGAATCAGCGTGTGTGGAGGCTGAAAGGACAGTGAGTGCGAAGTTCAGGTGTAAAGGAAGAAGGGTGAGTGAAGGCAAGTGTGTAAAGGGTGAAAGTAAGGTGTGAGGAAGGAAAATTAGAGCGTGCAAATTTCTTTGAGGTTAGAAGTAGAAAAATAGTTGTCGGGCAAGGGGGGGCAAGAGGTAGGCAAGCTAAGAGCGGGAAACGTCGAGGATTACTTGGTAAGGTAGGAATGCCGATCATACGAAGTCTACAAACGGGCGACAGAGGACAGGGAATGGATGAAGCAAGAGCTGAGGATGTTGGTAGCGCGGGTAGTGGAGAGCAGGAAGAAATTGTCAGTAACGAGGAGGAGGCGTTCGAGACACCGACCAGGGGCGGATCGACAGAGAGAAGGGGATCAGGCACGAGCCAGAAACGCGGGAGACCTTCAAATTTACAGCGCCTCAACAGGCTAGGTAGCGCAGGCTCTAATAGGAGTCTCGATGAATGGCAAAAAAAGGTGAGCGCGACTAGCAGTGAAGGGGAAGACAAAAGAAAAAGAGAGGAAGGGGAAGATGATTCTGAAATGGATAAGGATAACAAAAAAGTTAAGATCAAGCGAAAAACACCAGACAGAGATAGGCGGGATGGGGGGATGTTTGAGAAGCTGGAAGCCCTCATAAAAGGATTTAGAGAGGAAACAAGGAAGAGTCTGGAAGATATGAATAGGCAGGGAAAAGAAGTTAGGGGGGAAGTGAGAAAAGTAAGAGAAAGCTGGGAAGAGTGGGATAAACTCTGGAAAGAGGAGAAAGACAAGGTATGGGGTAAACTAGAGACCATAGAGAATAGACAGAGAGAGATTGACGAACAGACAAATAGGGAGATAAAGCAACTGGAAGAACGGGTGAGCAAATTGGAAGTTAGGAATGAGCATATGGGAAAGGAAACAGACAGGGCGGGAAAAATAGAAGGGAGTGATTACGTGCAAAACGAGAATGAAAGACTGAAGAAGAGACTGAGTGAGATTGAAAGAAGATTGGAAGGGGAAGAAAGGGAAAAGAGAAAAAATAACATAATAGTGAAGGGAGTGGCAATGGAGAGTGAAACAGGGGAGGTGGAAATCATAAATCTGCTGAGAGATATTGGAGTTCAGGTAAGCGTAGAAGGAGTTAAGAGAATAGGAGGGGCGAAGGAAGGAAAAGAAGGAATGTTTATAGTAAAAGTAGAGAGTGAGGAGAAAAAGAAAATTATGGAGAACACAAAATTATTGAAAGGAAGAAGGGAAAGAATTGAAGAGGATCTGACATGGAGGGAGAGGAAAAGGAGATGGCAAATAGACCAGAGGGCATGGATAGAGAGGAAAAAGGGACACATGGTATGGATAGGGAGAGACAGATTATGGATAAATGGGGGGGAATGGTTCTGGGACAAGGAATCAGAAGAAATAAGGAAGAAGGGAACAAGAGTTAAAGGTAGAAAAAAGGAAGATACAAAAGAGGTTAGCGATCAAACAGAGGGGTTTCCAAAAAGCAAGGCGGAAGAAAAGAAAGGAGGATAGGAGAGGGAAGGGATGGGAAAAACGTACAAATAGCTTTCTGGAATGTGTCAGGCTTAAAAAACAAGAATGAAGGTTTTTGGCGGGAGTTAGAAAAATGGGATGTGATTATGATGAGTGAAACCTGGACAGATGAGAAGGATTGGAAGGGGATGAAAAGGATGTTACATAAAGGGTATGTGTGGACAATGCAAGAAGCCAGAAAGGAACACGTTAAAGGTAGAGGGATGAGCGGCATGGTCTCAGGGGTGAGAAAAGAACTGGCAGCAAAAGGGAGAAAAGAGAAGGACAGGGAGGAAAAGGATGGAACAATGGTAAGAAGGATTATAATTGGAAAAGTCAAAATAGCGGTGGTTTGTGTATATATAGAAGAAGAGGGGAAGAGGAAGGTTGGAGAGTAATAAGGAGGTGGATGGAGGAAAAGAAGCAAGAGTTGGTTTTGATAGGAGGTGACTTGAATGCTTGGACTGGCGAGCAAGGGGGAGGAACTTGGGATGAAGAAGAGGAGGCCTATATAAGGAGCTCCAAACATAGGGAGATAGACAGGGATAGGAGGAGGTTACTAGAAGTAATAGGAGAAACAGGATGGTTCATATGTAATGGCAATATAAAAAGGAGATGAGAAGGGAGAGATCACATGTATAGGTAAGGGAGAAACAGTAATAGACTACATCCTGGCGGAAGAAAGAATGAGGAATATGATATGCAGTATGAATGTGGAGAATTAGATTTGGTCCGATCACTTCCCAGTAATAGCGACACTGAAAGGTGGCGTCCACAAGCGCGGCAGAGCGAGAAAGGAAAGAGGGGGGGGGGGAAGAAACACGAAAATGGGAGACTGGGGGGTAGTTAAATTAAAAGTGTTTGAACAAAAAATGGAACAGGAGAACGTTAGATATGAAAAGGAGGAGGAAGTAGACTTGTTGATTGAAAGGTTGAAAAGGTCGATTGAGAAGGTAAGGGATGAGATAGGTATGAAAGAAGGAAGAGAAGAGGGAAAGAGAGGCTGCTGGGACGAGGAATGCAGAGAGACTAAGGAGAGAATAAAAGAGTCTGTAAGAAAATGGAGGGAAGGAGAAATAGAGAAGGCGGAGTACAACAGGAGGAAAAGAGAACATGACAGGATGCTGGAAGGGATAAAACAAAAAGGAAAGGAGAAATACAAGGAAGAAGTAGAAAAAGCAATCAAAGAAGGTAGGGTTTGGGATGTGATAATCAGGGAAAGAGGAGGGAGGAGGGGCGTGAATGAAGAAATAGAAATGGATGAATGGACGGATTATTTTAAAGGTCTGCTAGGGGGAGAACAAAATAGGATCGAAGGGGAAAATAGAAAGACAGTCCAGGGAGAAAGGGAGGAAGCGAACGAAATAACAAGAGAAGAAGTGAATGAGGCGATAGATAGACTAAAAAGAAGCAAGGCTACAGGAGAGGATGGTATGGAGAACGGAGCGATAAAGTATAGAGGAGAAGGGATTAGGGAAGGGATGTCGAAGATTTGCAACAAGGTCTGGAAAGGAGAAGGGTGGCCGGAGGAGTGGAGGACAGGGCTGGTGGTACCGCTTGTCAAGAAAGGGGATGGTAAGAAGGTAGAAGAGTACAGAGGGATCACCCTCATGCCAGTGGGTTATAAAATATACGCGGAAATTCTAAGAAAAAGGTTGGAGAGTCAGATAGAAGTGAAACAAAGTATCCCACACAATCAGACGGGATTTAGAAAAAAGATGGGAACAATAGATAACATTTACGTACTCAACTAATTGGTCAACAGAAACTTAGGGAGAAAAAAAGGGAAATCAGTAGCCTTGTTCGTAGATTTTAAAGCAGCTTTTGACTCAGTGAATAGAAAAGCTCTATGGCAGACTATGAAAAAGAGGGGAATAGAGGAAGGATTAGTGAAGAGGATAAAGGAAATTTTTACTGAAACCAGGATTAGGGTGAAGATAGGGGGAAAAAGGGGAGGTTTTTTGGACAGAAAGAGGTCTTAGGCAAGGGTGCCCGTTGAGTCCGCTGCTCTTTAATATGCTGCTGGCAGACTTAGAGGAGAAGCTAAAGGAGAAAGGGAAAGGGGGGACGATTCTGGGTAATAGCAAACTATACTCTCTAGCATACGCGGATGACGTAGTTCTATTAGCAGACGATGAGAAGGGGATGAACCTAATGATACAAATTTTCGAAGAGTATGTAGGAGCAAAAGAACTGACGGTGAACGTAGCGAAGACCAAGGTGATGTGCTTCAGAATTAGAAACACTAAAATAGGTTACGTTTGGAAGATGAACGGAAAAACAGAAAAAAAGTGTGGAGGAGTTCTGTTACTTAGGTTTTTGGTTTGAGACAGGAGGGGGAAACGAGGTGCAGGTGAGGAAAAGAATCGAATGTGCGAGTAAAGTAATGGGCCAAGTATGAGGTATAGGAAAGAGAAGCTTCAACGATGATTGGAGAATGAGGGTTTAGTTGCTTGATGCGTTGGTTTGGGTGGTGTTGTGTTATGGAGTGGAGGTCTGGGGATGGAAGGAACGTCGGAAAGTGGAAAGCATGCATGAGAGATTTCTGAGATAAGTAATGGGGTTTAGTTGGAGTTTCCCAGGATAAATGTTAAGGGAAGAACTAGGAAGGGAAAAAATGGTAACTAGACAAAATAAGAGAGCCTGTGGAGGTTTGAAGAGAAGCTGAAAAGGGGAGCAGAATGGCACAAGTATGCTTGGACGAAGTTCGGAACAAGGAGAGGAGAGGAAATTCGGGAAACTCGAAATGGGAGGAAGAAAGGACAAAAATTAGGAGGGTTTGTGAGATACAAGAAGGGGTTCTGGATTGGCAGAACATAGAATTAGAGCTACTAGTAAGACAAGGAGAAGAGAGATGGAGGAAGATTATGGACTCTAGGTACAATAGATGGTTTATGATGGTCAAAGAGTTGACGGAACCAGAATATTTGCAAAAGATGAAAAAGGAAGACAAATGGAATAGGGTGGTACGGTTTAGAATGGGGGAAGGAGTGAGAGCTTGTAGATATTGTAGATATTGGATGGATGAAGAGGACAATCTGTGCAGAGTATGTGGATACGAAGTGGAGTCATGGGTACATGTGTTAGAGAGGTGTACAGGAGAGGAAGATGGACAGTTGCGTGTGGGCGAGTGTGTGAGATGGATCTTGGATGGTGACGGACAGGGAGTGATGTGGATGAAAAAACTAGAAGAATTAGGAGAATGCAAGGGTTCAGTGCAGAGACAAACGGGTAATCCTGTGTAAAGGAAAGTAACTTGTGAAAATTTAAAATTTTTAAATCGGTGAAAATGCATTTGATGGTAAGAGAAAACGGAAGCCCGGGAAGATCGCTCATTTTAGAAGTAAGAAGAATAGTGTTAATAGTATTGTTATTATACAAGGCGAAGCATCAGAATATAAGCAGCGGATAAGATGGACTAAGGATGAAGTGTAAATATATGTACAGGGAGCGGAGGCCCTCAAACCCGTAAAAGGGAGAGATTAAACATACATACATACATACTTGAACCTTTTCATACATTAATAAAAAGAACTATGGATTCTAATTTTCCTTTATTATGGAGCAACATTGAATACATTTAAATCCTTTTCCCAAATAAGTATTTATTAAATTTTATTGATCTTGCAAAATATTTTTTGAACATACAATATTTTACAAAAAGCACATGGAACTTGGCAGTATGCAGAAAAACTTTTAATTTTAAGAATTATATATATATATATATATATATATATATCGGTTTCGATTCCCTTGGAATAGAACCGAAGGGCTTATGACAAAGCCACCGAACGCGTCCTCGGGTTGCGGATAGAGGGTCCCCGTACCAAGGGTTTCTGCTGAATATGGATACAATAATTAATAAGCAGTCGGGGACAATTGTCCAGGGATGGTCCCGAAGGAATAACCCCTAAGCGAAGGTGTGAGAACCGTGCCGAAAGCTGCATGGCACCAGGGTGAGGTGTCTTTAACGGTGACTCTGGGATATCGGGCGATGTCTCAGAGTAATAGCCTTATCCTTGCACGCGGGGCTCTACAAGGATGGACGAACCCTTTCCCTAGCTGCTCGTGGGAACAACAATGAAACCAACAAACCACCAAAATGTTGTAGATGCGGTTCAAAACGATCGAACGCGCAGAGCACCCGACAATGGATCGGCAAACAATGCCGATCATCCTAGAGCTCGGGGTGCTGGAAATAATTTAGATGGAAACACGACGACGAACCGGCGAAATGCCCACATTCAGTGTACGGATCAGCTTAAGAATGACGTGCTAGACTGCTGCGATGCCAGTATTATCCCTGTTCGCGGAGGCCGACTACCTCCGGAAAAATGGATATGTACGCGGAGCGCTTCCTCAACCGCTGCTTTACAAGCTGCAGACGAAGACGAAACGACATTAAGACCAACCGCAGAAAGCAGGTACCTTCTCGAAGATGATCGCAATTTCAGTACGACCTCTGGACCATCAATTGCTCAGTTTATGGTGCTGCGAGAGCTTTGGCTGATTCAAATCGAAGGCTGGAATCGACGATGGATCAGACGACCAGACGACGCTTGCATCAACTGAACAAGAAAATTGGATGGGCAAGACAGAATGCGTCCCGTGTTCAATGTGTGATTGACTACATAACATCTGGTAGACCGTTCACGGAAAGGGTTCGAAAGTTCGCCCAAGAACTAAGGACCTTGACTCACACACTGAACAACTCAAAGCTGCTGACAATCAAGCAGCATATTGTTGACAAAATAAGGCTGTTATCTCACGCAAGGAGGAGGATACAGAAGAGGGAGAGATGGAACAGGGAGAATCAACAGTTTCTTGCTGACCCATCACGCCCCTTCAGTGATCCCCCTGTTTTTGTAAAAAATCCACCAAAGCACAAGGAGGTAGAGACTTTTTGGAGAGCGGTGTACAAGATCCCGAAAACACTAGAGTTGAAAGAAGATACTGACAATATCATCCGCTTCAAGGAGTTTTGCGACAGCCTCATAAAATCTGAGGAGGAGTGCCCATCAGTCACTGCCGAAGAGGTGAAAAAAGCACTTAGAGGCACGAAGAACTTTTCCGGTGCTGGACCAGATGGTATCAAGAACTTTTGGTGGAAGAAGTTTACTTCTATACACCAACATTTGGCCCGCATATTCTCCTCATATTTAAAATCGGAGACGCCCATTCCACAGTGGCTGGTGTTAGGACGCACTATAGTCCTACCGAAAAAAGGCAGCTTGTCCAGACCAGAGAATTACAGGTCAATAACTTGTTTAAACACACTGTATAAGATCTTTACAGCTGTCCTTAACAACAGAATTGTTCGACGAATTGAGCCTGTATGGCGAGAGATGTACGAACAACGTGGCTCGAAAAAAAGGTTTAGAAGGCTGTCGAGAGAACCTGCTAATTGACAGGTGTGTCTGTAAAGACGCTGCCACCCATCAGCGCGTCCTGTCAATGGCCTGGATTGACTACCGGAAAGCTATCGATTCAACCTCTCATAGACTTATCATCTGTCTGTTAGAAAGCTTGAAGGTACATCCACACATAGTGAGATGCATAGAGAGATTGATGCTTCTTTGGAAAACTAGATTTACCATCTCATCCAGGAATCATCGTCTGACGACGAACAAGGTCACCTTCCAGAGGGGCGTCTTTCAAGGGGATAGTATGAGCCCTTTGCTTTTTTGCATCACACTTCTGCATCTATCTCTCGCACTACGAAATTCTCCTGGATACCTCTGTGGCGACACTAATCAGCGGGACTCATGTATTTTATATGGATGACCTGAAGATCTATGCCGCTGGTAAAAGCAAACTTCAAACTGCTATAAATATCGTCAAGAACTACACAGGAGAGATTGGGATGGACTTTGGTTTGGACAAGTGTGCCAAAATTTATTTGAAGAAAGGAAAGATTACTGGCGTTCCCAAGGACCCTGAGCTTGTGGATATAAGTGTTATTAGACATCTTAACACTGGAGAGACCTATACATACCTGGGCGTGCCTCAAAGCCGCATTCAGGATGTAGCATCAGTGAAGGAGTCTCTCCGAAGCAGATATAAGCATCTTCTTCGACAGATTTGGTCTTCCAATCTGTCGGCGTTGAACAAGGTATCTGCGACTAACATGCTTGGCGTCCCGATTCTATTCTACTCGTTTGGGGTGGTTCAATGGACGAAGAACGAGCTTAAGGCCCTTGATGTCACCACGCGTAAGATCATGCATATGCATGAAAGCTTGCATATCAATTCGTCAGTTCCGCGATTATACATTTCATGCCGTCAAGGCGGACGGGGACATCTGAATCTCCAATGTCTTCATAACCGAATTGTTTTAAGTACAGCTTACATCGTTGCGAATGGCAGAGATCCTCTCCTAAAGATGGTCAGAAACCACGAGATGATTGGCGAAGGAGCGTTCCTTTACAAAGCCGCGGAGCAAGCTGCCGAGACCCTTGGCCTGAATTTCAACATCAGAAGTGAGGAAAGTGCATTACTCCATCTAGATGCTTAACGTCTAAAAGCCGAACTAAAGAAAGCAGATGTTAGAAAATTTCACCAAGAGCTACTCGACAAGCATATGCACGGAAACTTTCACAGAAATGTAGAAAAACAGTCCTTGTCAAAGGAGCAAACTTTTGCTTTCCTCAAATCATCAGGGCTCAATTCAGGTACAGAGGGCTTTATTTTCGCATGCCAGGACGGTGTAATCTCCACCTTAGCATACCGCGCCCGCATTTTATGTCAAGAAGTTCGCAGTGATAGGTGCAGAGCGTGTCATGCACACGCTGAGTACCTAGAACACATACTATCGGGGTGTCCGACCCACGCAGGAACAACGTATATCTATAGACATAATGCGGCCCTAAGAGTACTTTATTACCACCTTTGGCGCTCTTACGGTGTGGGTCGCGACCCTGCCCTGCCGAACGCTCCAAGGGATATAGAGTCCATTGTCCGAAACGAGAAGTGCCAGATTTTCTGGAACTACGATTTTCGGGCAGCAGTCTCCGTTGCGCACTCGATGCCTGACATTGTTCTCCAAGACTTCGAGAAACGAACGGTATTCGTGATCGAATTCTCGGCTACGTCCGAATACAACATCACTGCAAATGAGAAAGAAAAAGAGGAGAGGTATCAAGACCTTAAAAGAGAGCTGCAACGACTGTACCCAAAATATTCGGAACGAGTAATTGTCCTTGTGATAGGTGCTCTCGGAGGTGCTAAATTATCACCAGTTCGTAACCTTAAATCCATACCCGCGTGCCAAAAATATGCCAAGGCACTTGCGAGATGGATGCAGAAAGCTGTCATCCTTGGGTCGCTTCGTGTCCTCAAGACACACGAGGGTTTCGCCGGCCTGTCGTTGTGATTTCGTCGTGCCCTGTGACCACCCATCTCACGGATGTGAGACGTGGCCATAGGTGTATTTTACCGCGGTTCTACTGGGGGCCATTGACATTTTTTCC
>CAKNXH010062272.1:61621-104108 GCA_932178445.1 Andricus quercusramuli
ATGTGTATGCCATGTACCCCCAAAATAAAAATATCTAAAAAAACGAGTATACTACGCAATTCTTGTAAAAAATCAAATTACGATCCATTTCGACCCATTATAATGAAAAATATAAATGTCGACTCAATCCTTTGAATCACACAAGCGAATAATAACCCATCAGCAAGTAATACAAAATCCCGAACTAGCGGAAATAATTGCGTGTAATATCACAATTTGCCCAAATCCCGAGGAAGATTCCGAAGATAAAAGCTTGATTATCTCCTCTAATTTGAATCACTTCCAAAACGATACTTTAGACATAAACGAGGTGACAATCACAAATTTCAATACCGACGACCTGACTACAGTAAACTCAACAGCTATTGAAAATCAACAGAAAGACGAATTAAACGACTCAAATCTATTCCAAAAGCAACAATTTACAAAAAATTTCACAAAACAAGAACCCCTCACCCAAAAATAGAAATTCAGTATCCTTTAAATTTAAATTTAAATACAGAATCAGACCCGAACTCTGAAAAATCAAACACGAGTAAACTACCTACCAACCAACAGGTCTTACTTAGAGACGCACTGGAGGCTGTAGCATTATTTGACGGAACAAATAACGTCCCTTTTAGTGATTTTGAAGGGGCATGCGAAGAAGCGAGGTCAATGCTACCAGGAATTGAAGTAGAAGCGAATTTGGTTAAGCTTCTTAAAAGTAAGTTTGCAGAAGAAGCTAGGAAATGTATTTACAGGTACACTTATAATACAATAGAGGACCTAATAAATAAATTAAAAGCAGTATACGCACCGTTAAAAACAGTATTTCAGTTACATGGAGAATTAGGTAATATTTATCAATGGGAAAACGAAAATGAACTTTCCTATGCAACTCGAGTAAAAGAAATCTCCTATAAAATCACCGACGCCTATAGATAAAAAAATAAACATATTCCATCAACAGAAGCCAATAAAATGAGAGATAATTTTATAGAAGAATTAGACAAGGATGCAGTCGATTGTTTTATTAGGGGGTTAAGAACAGAACTTCAAACTAGAACAGGTAAATCTCTATCTTTTTCGCAAACAATTAATGGCACGTTAGAAATAGGAAGATCAATTGCCGCAACAAAAGAACTAAGGAATAGATCAAATTACCCTCAACCAGATGAGGTTACAGTAAATAAAATACAAAATAATAAAGTTAGCATCACTCGCCAAAAATCAATTTCAACCCCAAAATCAATTTCAACAATATACTCAAAGACAATTTCAAAGAAACAATCAAAAACCGTACACAAATATTACTCAAATACCATTTCAAGGTAATTATGGTACCAAAGGCAATTTATGAACAATAATCCGCGACAATTTCAAAACTATCCAAGACCAACTACAAATAATTATCAGCAAGCAGCCACATCATATAATAATCAAGGACAATGTTCGAATAATAACAGAAATCAATTTAAAAATACTCGGTTCAATTCGGGACCACAAAATCAAACATGGGGAAATAGAGAAAATGAGAAAAGACCCCCATGGAGACCACAGAATCTAGGTCAAGGTCCTCAATGGAATGAAAGAAGCTCGAATACCTACCTGCCGAACTCTACCCCTCCTCAACAGAATAATGCACAGAACGGAACAATCATTTGCAACTACTGTGAAAAGACAGGTCACGTTATAAGCGAATGTTACAGAAGAATTAATAATAATCATTTCCAACAAAGCTCTCAACTACAACAACAAGATCAACGAACATTGCCCCAGAAAAACTCCAACGACCTTCCCAGAACTGGTGCACAGAGGGGGGCCCAAGCAAATCTGTAAACGCACCTAAAACCGACCCCCAACAAACAGACAATTTTAAGACAGAACGAATAAACGTGAGAATAACTAATACTATTCCTTATATAACACTATCAACTCATGGTTTAAAAAATCCAGTGCGAATGATGATAGATACCGGAGCCGGTCCAAACTTAATAAAAGAAAATATAATCACATCAAATGTCATAATCAACAGATTGAATTTTTTAAGATTAACAGGTATAAATGTACACCCAGTTTTCACATTAGGACAAATAACGATAAATATTTTTGATTTTCCTACAATTTTTAATATAATATCGAATGAAGTTCCAGTAGAACAGGATGGTGTTTCAGGAATAGAATTTTTTTGAAAAAATAACGTAAAAATCAATTACGAGCAAAGACAATTAGAAATAAAAAAAAAATATTATCGATTTGATGCTCAAGAATTAATAACCCTCCCAGCAAGAACAATTTTCAATTTTTATGTTCATGATAAAACAAAGAAAAAAAAAACCAGTTTTATTCCTGAACTGTTACCAAATAGTGGCATATTTTTAGGAAAGGCAATAGTTACGAATAATAATGGAAAAGCCTATCTGAAGATTGCAAACACTCGTCCTCATCCAGTTGAAATTCCAGTCCCTACAGTAGAACTTTTAGATTACGACGAAAATAAAATACCAGAATATGTTACGCAAACTTCAAACAAAAAACAAACTCAAAATCTAGAATCAGAACCAGTTGAACACACATTTAATTATTTTGACACTCAACATAATCAAGAAAATCAATATCATCAAATTTGTAATATTAACGGAGAAAGTAAACTCGAAAATATAAAGAAATTATTACACTTAGAGCATCTAAATCCAGAAGAACATACTCATGTTGAAAAATTTATTATTAACAATGAAGATATTTTTCAAATCCCAGACGAACCACTTGAAGCAACTAACATACTAAAACACACTATTCCTACAGGAGACAGTCAACCCATATTTATACGACAATACAGACTTCCCCAAGTTCAAAGAGCAGAAATTAATAGACAGGTCAATGCCCGTATAAAAAATAAAATAGTAAAACCATCTCAATCACCTTACAATTCACCAGCTTTTCTTGTACTTAAAAACCCTGATTCCCACGGAAATCGAAAATGGCGAATGGTTCCAGATTACCAAAAATTAAATGAGCAAACTATAGGAGAAGCACAATATTTCTCGGTTTTCGACTTGGCCTGTGGATTCCATCAAATAAAAATGAGTCCGGAAGACTCACACAAAACTGCTTTTTCAACACCCTACGGACACTATGAGTTCGACCGCATGCCCTTTGCTTTAAAGAATGCACCTGCAACCTTTCAACGCTTGATGGATCTCGTTTTAACCGGCCTCCAAGGAATCGAATCATTCGTATATTTGGACGACATAGTCTTATATGCGAATACCCTTGAAGAGCACGAAGCAAAATTTACAAAATTAGCAAATAGATTAAGACAAGCAACATTAAAACTCCAGCCAGATAAATATGAATTTTTGCGTCCAGAAGTAATTTACCTTGGACATGTAATTGATAAAGGAGTCAGGCCAGATCCAAGAAAACTAGAAGCAGTAAGAAACTTTCCAATTCCAAGAAAACCTGAAAACATTAAAGAATTTGTAGGACTAGCAGGATATTATAGAAAATTCATTGAAGCCTTTTCAAAAATTGCAGCTCCACTGAATAAATAATTAAAAAAAGATGTAGAATTTAAACGGACAGAAGATCAAAAAAAGCATCTGATACACTAAAAAACAAATTGTGCGAAGAACCATTATTACGACGACCTGATTTCACCAAACCCTTCGTTTTAACAACCGACGCTTCTGGTTATGCAGTCGCATGTATTTTATCCCAAGGCAAAATTGGTAAAGATAAACCAAGAGCATACGCATCACGATCTTTGAGCGACAGCAAACGAAAATTTGATACCTACGAGAAAGAAGCTTTAGTAATTGTATTTTCCGTAACCCATTTCCGACCCTATTTATATGGAAGAAAATTCACCTTAGTAACCGATCATAAGCCATTAGTGTGGTTTCAAAATTGCAAAGACCCTTGTTCTCGCGTAACAAGGTGGAAATTAAAATTAGCAGAGTACGAGTTTGACGTAATCTATAAGGCTGGTAAGATGAATGTGGATGCCGACACGCTATCCAATAATCCGAGAGACAATAACAAAAAAACTAATGACACTGAAGTATTAATTGCAAACCATACATGTTTAAAAAACCCACAAGAAATACTAAATCAAGAAATACAAAATATCCAAGAAATATTGAATCAAGAAATACGAACTCATAAAGAAGTATCAAATCAAGAAATACGAAATCCAGAAGAATTGTTAAATCCAGAAATAAAAAATCCACAAGAAATATTAAATCAAGAAGAAATGAAGAGCGAAATTACTGAAACTAAAAAAAATGTTACTAACTTTGAACCAACTTTAAGTGGAAGCACAAGTTCAAGTTTTAAAGGCATTTATTGTGAAAATGAAATCAATCCTATAATAAGACAGTCCAAAAATCAAAGTTTTACGACAAATAAGAAAAAATCAAAACAATTATCAATAAAGAAAAATTATGATCCTGCCTATGAGCATCTAATTTTCAAAATCCAGATGTAAACGAATTGAAGAAAATGAGTTCAATGATTACAAATCTTTTAAATAAATTAAACACCTGTGAAGGAAGAAATGAAATAATTAAATCAAATCAACAAGAAGAATCAAAATGGAATGCTATGTTAACAAGAGGTAAATCAAGAAATCAAAATCCAGAAATGTATGAAAATCATGAACGAGAAAATAAAAAACTTGCAGAAAAACTCCAGGAAGAAGAATGAAAAGAACAATTAGGAAATATATATTAAGAAATCAAAAAGCGAGGTAGACCACGTAAGGCTATGCTCGACTCACATAATACAATCCCTGCTCTTGGAAAGGAAAAGAGAGGAAGCTTGAGAAATGAAAAATATAATTTTCAATCAGAATATTTAGAAATCAAAAAGCGAGGTAGACCACGTAAGGCTATGCTCGACTCACATAATACAATCCCTGCTCTTGAAAATGAAAAGAGAGGAAGTTTAAGAAATGAAAAAGATAATTTCCAATCAGAATATTTAGAAATCAAAAAGCGAGGTAGACCAGGTAAGGCTATGCTCGACTCACATAATATAATTCCTGCTCTTGAAAATGAAAAGAGTGGAAGCTTAAAAAATGAAAAAGATCATTTGCAATCAGAATATTTAAAAATCAATAAGCGCGATAGACCATACAAGGCTACGATCGATCAAAATAAGGTAATCTCTAATCCTACAGCTAAAAAAAGAGGAAGGCCTAGAAAAGAAAATATAACAAATCCTCAAGTAACGGAAGACTCAGATTCCGATCCCGAATATTTCAATTATTCAAAAGAAAAAGTTAGAACAAATAAAATAAGAAAATCTAATAAAGAAGAAATACAAGAATCCAGTGAAGATGAAAATAAGAATTATAACTCAAGCTCCAGCGTACTAGAAGAAGACGCAGAAGAAGATGAAGGAGAACAAGACGAATAAGAAGAAGAAGAAGAAGAAGGATATGGAAAAGACGACAATGAAGATGACAAAAATAATAATGAAGAAAATTTCGAAGAAGATAATTATGAAGAAGAAAACTATGATTTCGACTAAGACAATGAAAATTTTATTGATGATAAATGCGACAACGAAAATCTAAATAATAATAATGATAATTTAAATAATGATAATGATGATAAGATCAATGATAGTGACAAGGAAAACAATACTGACAATAACGAAGAAAAGGAAAGTGAAATACTTAAAGATGATCTTGAAAATCCAACGGCGATAGATCCAATAGATAATCGCCCACCCCCGGAACCACCCCCGATTGAAATCCCAACATGCACCCCATTTAATGCAAACAAAAATATTGTAGAATGTCGTGACAAAATGTCTATGAGGAAAGATAATTACGTATATTTTACAACCACTGAAGGAGAACCTCGTGATTTTGGGTCCATCATTCTCGAAAAACGACAACAATTGCCAAAATTTACAAAACTTCAAAAAGGACTTGCGAAAGAAATTCGAAAAGGTAAGCAATTTCATATTGCATTACCCATTGAAGGAGAAATTAAAGATAATCTTACAGAAACATTGAAAAATATAAAACTAAGCATATTCTCGTTACATAATTTAGCAGAAAAATTTAAATTAAAATCTTTTAGTATAACAAAAACGCCATATGTAAATAACATACCATGGGAAGAAATATTAAACAAATTACAAGCATCATTTTTCGAATCAAATATAAAAGTTATTATTTGCTTGGGAATAACACAATATCCCACTAAAGATACAAGATATCAGTTGATTGAAGAAGCACATTCATCGGCAATAGGAGGTCATAAAGCAGTAACAAAAACATACAACAGAATTAGATAGAAACATTTTTGGGAAAACATGAAATTAGATATTCAAAAATACATACAATTATGCTTACAATGCCAATTAAAAAAATTAGTTAGAGTCAAAACAAAAAGCCCAATGGTTATTACTGATACACCCGGTACAGAGTTCGACAAAATTTCTATGGACATAGTTGGTCCACTCCCTAAAACAACATCTGGTAATATAAAGATTTTGACCATCCAGGATAATTTTACAAAATATTCATTAGCCATACCCCTTCCAAATCAACAAGCTAGTACTATAGCCGACGCCTTTATTAAAAGATTTATTTGCATTTATGGTTCACCAAAAGGAGTATTAACAGACCAAGGAAAAAACTTTTTAAGTAATTTATTAGGACGATTAGCAAAAGGGTTTCGAATTAGACAGTTTAAAACAACCGCCTTTCACCCACAATCAAACGGATCGCTTGAAAGGTCTCATCATTCATTATCAGAATATCTTAAACAATTCGTGGATAAAAATTCCGAATGGGATGAGTGGTTAAAACTAGCAACATTTTCTTGTAACAAAAGCGTACATGAAGGCACTAAATGTACTTCATTTGAGCTAGTATTTGGAAAAATAGCACGATAACCATCAAGCGAACCACCACTACCACATGAAAAACTTGAAACTTACGACGACTACACAATAAAATTAATAATAAGACTACATGAAATGCGAGCTGTAGCAAGACAAAACTTAATAACAGCCAAAGAAATTCAAAAATATATTACGACAGAAAGATCAACCCACAAGATTTCAAAATAGGAGATAAAGTCTTCTTACTAGAAGGAGGAGAAATTAAAAAACTCGATAATCAATATTCAGGCTCTTATCAAGTACTAGAAATTCTAGGAAAAGGAAACGTAAAAATAAAAATTGGCAACACATCAAAAGTTGTACACATAAATAGACTTAAGATCTCTCATCTTGATATTCAAGAACAATAAAAAATAAGGAAAACAAACAAAACATATAAGCAACAAAATCTTAAGCATTTTTTTTCTCAAATAAAATTACAGATTCAATTTCAATCATATAAATACATTAAAATATGATAGAACGGCACGTAAACATAAGCAAAGATATAACATTTTCTTTAAATAAAAAAGTGCCACTAATTAATCACTGAAAGCAAGACGAAGGAAGTATTGATAAAATACGTTAGCCTCAAAATAATGTAATTTCCTTCCTCTTTCATTGACGAATTTCTCCAACTTGGCGGAGCTCGATCCCTCGCAAGACATATGTTCGTTAATACTAATACATATCTGCAATTCTTTTCTAGGATCCAGCCATTGAGAACCGAAATGTCTTGGCATTCAATAATAATTATCCTATTAAAATTACACACCAAGCTCGCCATGCAAACAGCAAATTCGTTATATATTAACAACAAATAGAAAATACAACAGATCTTTATTTTGAGCTTTTGAGAAAAATTTAATTTCTTCCAAATGCGAACTATTTACTGACATGATTCAAAAAAACAAAAATATTTCAAATCAGAAGTTTCTCAGTGACAAGTTATTTTTAAATAGTTTCATATTACAATAAAAAAGTTCTTAACTAAAATTCCTTTTTCTTTATAGTCTCTATACTAGCAATATGAAGAAAACTGACATTAAATGTTATTCTTACAATACATATTCAATATTTTTCTTTGCACTTATGAGACATCACATTAGGAGATTCATTACTTATTAGTATAATCGAAATAATAACATTTTTCTTACAGGGTGCACAAATAATAATATAAGTAAAACACTCATGGAAGAATATACCTCGTTATAAATTTGTCACGAGCGAAATTTTGTTAATAAAAGAAATAGATTAGAAATAATTTTAACAATGTGTTGCGAATGTAGAATACAGTTAACATATACTCGATCACTGCGAGTCTGTATCTGAAATGCATAGAAGAATACTCTTTAATAACTAACACAAATTTTTATATAACTGCAATCTGAAATACGTTCTCAAACGACACAAGATCACTGAACGATTCATATTACTTCTATTAATCCACAATATCACATAAACAAACTTTTTCATTATTTTTTACGTGTATGCAAACCCTGTAGGACCTGTTTCATTTACGATTTTTCTAAAAAAAATATTATGATATATAGCAATACTAACCAAAAATTGCCAAAGATAAACGATGTAACAAAATACAACATAAATAGTATGAAAGAGAAATTTAAAGTTCCGCATTTTTTAAGGTTAATACCCAGTAAAAATAAAAGAACACCGAGTAGAAAAATACACGTACAAAATAGGTTTAAAATTAAGTTAGAACTATTATAAGAACATCTTGTAATCAAAATCCGTTCCCAAAAATATTCATATATTTTCTGAATAATCTAATAAATTAATTCTTTTGAACAAATATATACATATATACACAAGTTTCCAACAGTTTATTTTTTTTTACCATATTAATTAACATAAATTTATATAAACCACTCTACTTATCTATATACATTTTCCTTCAACCTTTTATTGCTAATTAAAACCAATTTATTTTTATTTCATAATTAATTTATATAATTAATAAATTTTATTTTGCAACATTACAATTTTTGCAAATCTATGTATGTCTCAACCGATTCAACAAAATGGAACCAGCAAATGAAAGGATAAACCCAAACGAATCTGTCAGTCCGGTACAGACACTCGGCGAAATTAGCATAGAATATGATTTTTCCAAACCTAATTACGAAGTAACTATTTTGAATCCAAAAACACCATCTTAGATATTCACAGTGACGTGCCAAATTAAGAAATTTGACAAAAAATATGTTAAAACTGGCAAAGCCAACGTTTCCAAAAATAAAAGCGAAGCATAATGCTGCCCGAGAAATTGTAAGATCATAGTCAGATACCTATCATTTTAGCGTAGACAAATTGCCAGATAATACTAATATTCAAAATATACGAGAAATGTACTTCGAAAAAATAAAATTGTATAAATGGACATCCGCATGCGAGCGAAGTTATGAAAGAGGACATCATGCGACCAATTGTACATCTATCATCATCTATCATCAATTGTACATATATCCTATAAGAAATTTTAACTATTAAAATAATTTAAAAACCTCGTTTTACAATAAATTCAAAGTTACACAATTATATTTTGTCACAATCAACCGAATCGGGTAGTGTCACGCCTACCCCGAAAGGGAAATGGCTTAATGGTATACATACATACAATCAACCAACCATTGAAATAAATTTTATATACCATCTGAACCTGTGGAAATATACTGTTCACAAACGTTTTTTCCGACTTTGCGACCTAGCATTATAATAGAGCAGGAAGAAGAGGCTGAAGGACTTGCAGTTTTTATTACATCTATTCTATTTAAACCAAAAACTCCTCTTATTCCCACGAAAATACAGATCTCACAATAATTTTTTTAAAGTCGAGGACGTAGACATCTGCCCCAAAAGTAAATTCAACTCACTCACATTTTTTCTATCTGTACGAAAACCTATTCAATTTACAAGTCAATTGAAAAGTCTGAGTATTGTTCATTTAATTCAAAATACTCAAATTACCATAAGAGTAGTCCTTGAATATATTCTTTGAACAACACTCATAGATTATTGAAATATCACGGCCTGTGACTGCTATATATACATTATATATAGAATTCCTGAAAAAAAAACAACAAGAATTCAACGACCAAATTTGGACAAACACCACAAAATGCTCCTATTGCAATTCCTAAAAAACAAAATGAAATAATTTGTTTCTTTTGATAAAAATAAAAAAGAGGAAAGAAAAATGAGAAGGCAACCAACCAAATCCCCTTCCTTCTCTTTTTAATTTCTTTCGTCTTTTTTATTTTTATTATTATCAAATCACAATAAAAAAGCATGCAAATGTACATTACCAACGTTTCGGTGCTCACACAGCACCCTTATCAAGGCAAGAAAAAGAAAACAGGTGGGAGCAGCGACCAAGCGACGACGCTATTCCTTCGATACCCTTTTTAAATTTACCTAAAGGATCTTTACGAAAAGTTATTATTGAATCAATTTTAAATGGTATACGGAAAATAGTATGAATATTACATTTTTTCAACATGAATGGAATAGTTTTAGAAATTTGACCAAAAAAAAAGAAGAACAAAAGTATTAAAAGAACTATATTCTCTCAATTCCTCCTGATTATCTGTAGCTGAAATGTTACTTTGTTTGTTTTTGATTTGTTGAATTCTAATTGTGATTTGTTGCTCAACCAAATTTTTTGGGTAATGATTCAAAAAAAGGATATTCCTAACAATATTCACATTCCCTGTTGACTAAGTTTTTGATGACTGCAACTTTGTTTCGAAAAGGATGAGCCGAAAAGAAATTTAAAATTCTACCTGAATATGTATTTTCCCTGTACCAATTGGTAATAATATTACCATCCTGAGCTTTAATTACTTCTACGTCCAAAAAACTGATTTTACTATTTTTCTCTATTTCGTGGGTAAACGGAAGTTTTGGATGAAAACTGTTAAAAGCGTCAAAAATCGCCTGTAACTTTGCTAGTGGAACACACAACAAGGTGTCAACATACCGATAGTAAAAGGGCAAAACAAAATCCAGCTTCTTGAAAGCAAAGGCTTCCAAATCTTTCATAACCATTTCTGCCAATATCGGAGAAATTGCTGAACCTATGGGAGTACCAAACTTTTGTCTATAAAAAGATCCATTAAATTTAAAAAAAGTTGAATTCATAATGAAAACTATCGCTTCAATAAAATCTTTTTGACTTAATCGAGTACGTGTCCTTATATTGTCCCATCTATTTAAAATTGCCTGTTTAACTAATTCAAGGGGTATATTTGGAAATATTGCGACAACATCCAAAGAAATCATCACATGGTCATCAGGGACAGTTTTTTGAATAATATTTTTTTGGAATTCCCAGCTATTTTTAATATTGTATTTAGAAGTTTTAATTGAGTCTTTAAGTTTTAAATTAAAGTTTTGTTCCAAGAATTTCGTTAGAGTGTTAATAGTTGAAACGACATTTCTCAATGGATAGCCTTCCTTATGAATCTTTCTCAAGCCATAACATCTTGCAAGTAATGTGTCCTCAGTATTTATATCAGTCCATCTTATGTCCTTTCCCAAAAGTCCTTTCATTCTCCAATTGTCCAGCATTTTGAAAGTGTCTTTTCTCAATTGCTTTGACGAATTTTCACTCAATAATTCAAAGTTATCACGATTGGAAAGTAAATCCTCCATATCCCTAATATAATCTGATTTCTTCATACAAACCGTAATATTACCTTTATCAGCATTCATGCAAATTATATCAGGGTTGTTCTTAAGGAAATCTTTCGTTGCCCTGAAACCTTCAGAAATTTTACGATCAATACTACTAATGTGCAAACAGTTCTTATCAACAAACCTCTTCAACAAATGTAAAACCTTATTTCGGATATCCTGTTGATCCAATATTGGAACTTTGCGTATACTTGATTCAACATCTTTGACTATTTCTATCATTTGTTTCAATTTACTTTTTATCACTTGGTTACTAAAACCTTTACCTAATCTGAGAATATCTGTAACTGAATCAGGAATTTGAATATTTGCTAAATTTACAAAGCAAGGATCCTTATCTTCTTCTTCAAAAATTTTGTGTAAATTCAAATTTTGCAGTTGAATATTAGTTTGTTGATCAACCAAAATAGAAAGTTTGTTCTCATGCTTTTTATCATTGTCTAAAAATCTTTGATTAAGAAAAATCTGATGTTTTAGAAGATGAATGATTTTATCTTGTGGCAAACATAATTCTAATTCACTTTTAATTTCGGAGACTTTTACTTTTAAAAAATTAACATGATTTGTAACATCCTTTATCAGTAAATTCAGCATTGAGAATTTGAGTTTTTTAAAATTATGTTACAATTGTCTATTGCAAGAATTAATTTGAAAAACAAAATCTCTAAATTTGTTATCCAAGAAAAATATTTTTTTAGGTAAAACATCATTTCTTCGACATTCAATCAAAAACCTTTTTTGAAGGATACTGTCTCTTAATTTTTGGTTGATATCATTCCATAATTTAACATTTCTGAAGGTTTCAGGACCATATGTAAGTTTGATCTGATTATAAAACATAATATTTGAAAAAAAATGAAAAAAAACATAAAATTTCTTTCATCTTTTTTATTTTTATCCAAAGAAACAAATTTTTTTATTTTGTTTTTTAGGAATTGCAATAGGAGCATTTTGTGGTGTCTGTCCAAATTTGACCGTTGAATTCTTGTTTTTTTTTCAGGAATTCTATATACTGAATTGATTGTTGGACGTTAAATGGGATTTTGAATTTGATTTTAGTCTGATTTAAAACTCTTGAATTTCAATATACATAATATTCACTTATTTATAATAATAATCATTTATCAATATCAATTATAATAAATATCCAGAAACTATCATTACCATAAGAGTAAATAGTCTTTGAACATATTCTCTGAACAACACTCATAGATAATTGAAACATCACGGCCTGTGACCGGTGTATAAACATAATATTCACTTATTCATAATAATAATCATTTATCAATATCAATTATAATAAATATTCAGTACCTATAATTACCATAAGCACCCTACCTTACCGACCATAGACATAGTTAACACTTTATATGTATATCCGAATACTGCATCATTTATAAATTAATCTTTATGTCTTTTGTTATTAATCATCATGATCTAAAAATTAATTCTAATAAATTATAATTTCATATTTTAATTCGATTGTCTCAACCTTTTGTGTTTGCTTCTTCCTCACTCCATGCATTCTATTTTGCAAAAAATTTAGAATAAAAAAAAGAGGAATTAGGGTAAGTTTCAGAATTAATTATTTTATGATGAGGTAAGTAGGTCTCATCTGACACGTAACAAAAGCATTAAAATCAATGAATTGATTAAAATCACTATAATCACTAAAATCAGTGCAATTTTGATTTTATGGATAATAATTTGATTTTAGTATTTTATTCCATTTATTGACTTCATTGAGTCATTTGATTGTATTTTTTAATAAAAGAATCGGATATTCATACTGATTTTCTTTATTTTATTAAAAAATGCAATGAAATGAATTTAAAAAATCAAGAAATTGAATGAAATCACTGAAATCCGTATAATTTTGACTTTATTGTTTATAATTTGATTTTCTCGATAATAGTTATTTTATTCAATTGAGGCACCTAGAGCAAGAGTCGGAAAATTATCAATGTCCAGGAAAAGTGCGATTGAAAAACAGTTGGAGCAAGAAAAAGACAAGTTTCGTTCACCTGTAAAGACGAACAGAGTTAAGTTGGAGGAAAAGAGCGACAACGGAGTCGCTCTTTTCCTCGGACTTTATGGTGTTCGTCTCTACCGCGAAGCAAAACTTGTCTTTTTCTTCCTCCAACTATTTCGATTTCCATCTATTCGCAAACGGTTGTCATTCAGTTCTTTAGCTTCCACAGAATATTTAGAGAGTGTTTAAATACCTGTACAGAATCGATGAGCTGAGGTAAGTTGATGTATCGGTTTGATAAGTTCATGTTTCAATTAATGCAAAAATGTTTCTCTAAACTTGCTTTTGAATTGTTTAGGAAAACGTCTAGGATGCTTTAATAAATATAAATTTAAATAAATAAATGAAAAAAAAATAAATAAAATATAAATATTTATAAAATAAATATTCAAGAGATTCCAAAATTGTACGATACTATACAAAGTTGTACCTTGAAAAAAAAACAAGTCATTTAAGCAGAAACTTTTATTAAAAAGTGTTCGCTGTCAACTGGCATGTCCAATTGGTTTTCGTTGCCATTTTTCCACTCAGATTTCCAATTGAACCGTCCAATTCTGAATCCAATTGGTTTCTTCCAGCAGAGAAGACACAGAAAATACATTAAATCACAAGAAATTCATCAAACAGCACATTGAAGTACAAAAATAATTAGAAGTACAAGAAAGTAGAACTACACGGCAGTCCCGCTTTACTAGCCGTGTCGGGGGTACCCTCAGTGGCCTCGAGGGTGAATCGGGACTCTCGAAACCGTAAACAATCAGGACTGTATGATATGAACCATTCTTGAAAAAGTTTTGTCCCAAAAAATATTTTCTTTGTATTTTCGCCATTTTGGTTTTATAATATCTTAATGAAAGTGGAAATGTTTGTGCTGAAAAATCAAACTTCATCAAAGTACCTTGTTATTAGTATTTACGTACATATAACAGGGTGGCCATCTTAATGGAAGAAAAAATTTTGCGGTCATTTCCCGGGTTTTCTCGGTTTGCAAACATTTTTCACGGTCAATAAAATTAAAAAATTTGAACTCTGAAGCTGAAAATTTTTCCATTTGAGGGAATAAAAAGAAACTACAAATTAAAGCACTCAAAGTGGAATTCTTGAATTTTGAACTTTCTAATTGAAGTTTAAGTTTTTGATTTCAAAATTTTTGTATTCAAATTATCAATAATTTACACGTATAAAATAGAAGGTTCTAACACTTCAATCACACAATTTTAAATGAAATGCAGATAAAATGCAAAATAAAACATGTCTAACTTTTATAAATTATGGAGTTTGAAAATTCAGATTAAATTTCAAAATTCTAAATCCACGGTGTAATTTTTAATGTTCAAAATTAAAGAATCAATCAATGCACTTTAACATTTTCGAAAGTATATTATTTTAACAAATTTTAAGGTAGAAACAATGAAACATTGAAAAATGAATAATTAAAATTTTTTGAAATGAACAATTCGCAAATTAGAAGTGGAATTCTTCAATAAAAAACAACAGAATGAAAAAATTAAAAAGAAACTAAATTTTTTATTGTAAAAATGTCAATAGCAAAATTAAAAAAAAAAAGTGTTTTCAATTTTTTTTCCCACCACGTTACAGGCTTCAATAAAAACAACTACTAATCTGAAAAAACTGAAAAATAATAAACTGAAAATTTGTTTCGAACACTTTTTTTACTCAAAATTCCGCTATGTAAATTTGTACAATAACAAATTTAGTTATTTTTATTGAATCCTACAACGCTGTATGGAAATAAAAAATTTCCTCGAAGCCTGCAACGTGGAGAGAAATTTTTTTTTTAATTTTCCTATCAGAATTTTTAAAATTACAAAATTAGTTGTTTTTATTGAAGCCTACAACGCTGCAGGTGGAAAAATTGTCTCAAAATGTCTTTTTTTTTAAATTTTACTATTGAAATGTTTACAATAACAAATTTTGTTGTTTTATTGATGCCTATAACGCTGTGAGGGGAAAAATTTTCGCAACATTACTTTTTTTTTTATTTTGCTATAGAAATTTTTACAATAACAAATTCAGTTGTTTTTATTGAAGCTGTGAGGGGAAAAAATTTCACCGAAAAATTTGTTTTCAAAATTTTTACAATAAGCAAATAATAACTCACGCGCATGTAGGAGTATAAAAATTTGTTTTCTCTTATATGTAATGTCGTGCAAAAGTTTCTGGACATCTATTTTCCAATAGGTTGAATAATAATGAACGGTAGATTTTCTCTGAATTATTCCATAAAAGGTGATAAAAGTACCCATTTTATGGGCATAAATGAAAGCCAATACGTGTTAATTTTATTAGAAGTTGTTTGAAAAAACGTCAAATGTTAATGTTTCCGGAAAATATCAATAAATTCGAAAATAATCAATCTTTTATTGTACTTGGGCTAATTTTGAAGATAATTTTCTGCAAGTCTGTTAGAATACTGTTCTACTAATTTGTTTTAATTCAGCTATGAAAACCTGACTTTATATCAATATTGATAAGTTCTTTGAATTAAGCTTAGGTTTTGATTGCATCAAAGGAAAAATTCTAGAAATATCTTATCAAGTCATTAAAATAATTAAGAAAATTATCTTTAAAACTAGTGCAAGGAGATTAAAAAATATTAATTGCTTTTTGATTTATTAACATTTTTCGGAAACATTAAAATTTGTAATTTTTTTAATAACTTCTAATCAAATTAATATATCGCTTTCAATTTATGAACATTAGGCGTACATATAATTTTATCAGGTTTCGTGTAGTAATTGGAAGTAAATTTAGAGTTGAATATTTTTACAACTAGAGTGCTTTTATAAAGTATTGAAAAAGATAAGTCTAGAAACTATTGCACAGTAGTGTATTACATTCTCTTATAAACTATGCAATGTAGGTATATTCTATTTCTGTAAAATTAATCTATCACTTGTATCCAGAAAAAAATAATTTGCCACGATTTTAAGAAAAATATAATTCTTAAAAAAATAATAATTGTTTGAATAATTGAAAATTATTTACAAAATATTCGGAAACTCGTCACTTAACAATTAAAAATAATACTTGTTACAAAAATCCAAAGAATACAGTTTTTAGTACGAATTTAATAGAAAACTGCTATTTTGCAGTTTTTGGGTCACTTTCCGAACACAATAACAATGGCTTGCAAGGAGGGTGGGAAGTCAAAATTAAAAGTTACTGGATGGAAATTATTCTTTGAACATGCGTTAAGAGGTTTTAATACTTTGATTCACAAAAGTTTTTAACAAGTAGCTCTTTTTTCCATTTTTTTGAAAATAAAGCTTTTCCCATTTAAAACCACATTTTAATTTTGAAGGCTCGGGGGCACGGGTTAACTTTGACAAAAAAGAAAACAAGAAAAATGTTGAGTTGATAAACTGTAAATATAAATTAAGTATTTATTTTAAAAAATGAACTATAGTTCGACTCTTAACAATAGAATAATAAGATTGATTTTATAAGACGATTATGAATCTGTTCGTAATTAGATAATAATTCATAGATTTTTACGTTAAAAATTGAACTATTTTAATTCGAAAGCCTTAGTAATTAATGAAATTTTTGCATCCGATTGCAACTTCAACATCTTTTTTCAATCTTCAAAAACATTTTGATTAATATTTTCATAATTAAATGCTTTCTTTCAATTTCAAATCATATTCAAATATTTTTGCATTCTAAAATACTTCATTTTTCAAGCATTCAGTTTGAAAATTTTTAATTAAAAAATGTTTGTTCCAATATTTAACAATATTTGACTGTTTATTTAAAATGAGAAATTATAATCAAACATTGAATAATAAACGAAATAAAATTGAATTATTTAAAATAAAATAAACCTCGAATCGTTCGAATTTCAGGGTGCTGAAAGTAAACTTTAAAATTTGCATTATTTCATTTTTTTTTAATTTTTAATTTGTAAATGACATTTTTCAATTTAGATTTTCCAAGAAACAACTTATAATAACTACGTTGTACGGCTTTTAATTGAAAATAGTTTGAAAATGATATAATTTTGAACACATACAAATTTCTCTGAAAGAACTCTGGACACGCTTTGAGGTTGAAATTGAATTATTTAGAATAAAATAAGCCTCGAATCATGAAAATTTCAGAGTGCTGAATGCAAACTTAAAAATTTGCATTGTTTCATTTTTTTTAATTTGTAATTTATAAGTGACATTTTTGAATGTGAATGTTTCAATAACAATGTAAAATCCTTTAATTCTACTATTTCAACCTAAAATTGTTCAAAAATGATATCATTTTGAACATTTAAAAAATTTATTGATTCATTCTTCAAACTATTTTATTTCCAAAACGCATTCTCTCCTTTGCCTGCTTAGTCAAGCTTTGTTTATAAAATTCCGATGCGGACCGATGTCACTTCTCTGAAGTGTCGCACTTATGTTACGCATCTACATTTAGAATTAAGCTAATTATACTTCATGAAGAAGAATATTCAAAATTGAAATTTCACTATGAAAAATTCATTATTATGACACTTATCATTATTATTACTCGTCTAAGTACTCAAAACTTATAAGAAAAATATTGAAAATTGTTTCTTTTTTTCAAATTAGACACAGCATATTTTCCTCCAGTTTGTAAATGATTTACAATTGTTTAAACAATTATTATTCGTTTGAGAGAGAGAGAGATAGAGAAAGAGAGAGAGGCGCAAACCTCCGTTCTGTGGCATGAGATACAGCGAGTGTGTCAGAGGCCTGCATTACGCTTTCTAGTCGTGGTTTCATTTGGTTATTGTACAAATTTCTATAGCAAAATTTTGAAAAAAAATTTGAAACAAATTTTCAGTTTATTGTTTCTTAGTATTTTGAGTTTAGTAGTTGTTTTTATTGAGCCTGTACCGTGGTGGGGAAAACAAATTAGGAAATTTTTTTTTACAAAATTTTTACAATAACAAATTTAGTTGGTTTTATTGATGCCTATAACGCTGTGTGGGGGGAAGAGATTTTCTCAACATTCCTTTTTTTTATTTTGCTATTGAAATTTTCCTTATAACAAATTTAGTTGTTTTTATTGAAACTGTGCGTGAGGGAAACAAATTTTACCGAAAAATTTGGTTTCAAAATTTTTGCAATAACAAATTTAGTTTTTTTTTATTGTAGCCTTTTGCGCTCTGGGGAAAAAACGGATTTTCGAGAAAATTTTTTTTCCCCACAACGTTATAGGCTTCATTAAAAACAATTAAATTTGTTATTGTAAAAATTTCGATAGGAAAATTTTGAAATAGTTATTTGTGATACAAGTGCGTAAAATAGGTGATTGTGGTCGAGTGTGAATTTTGCTTCGAAAATGTGCTTCGAAACGCAGGCGAATAATGCAATCATACGAGTTATCAATCACCTATGCGCACGTGTATCACACGCTATTTTTCGCAACGCCCGTTCCAAGAAGTTGTTAGGAGGTAGTAACGAAAAATAAGAATTTTATATTGCATAGAGTAGAGTAAAGAAATTACAGAAAAAAAAAAATTTCAATGTTTGAAAAAAATTTTCAAAACAAAATATTTTGTGAAAAAAAATGTTGAAAAAAAAAAATTTTTGAAATAACTTTTTTTGAAAAAATTATTAGAAAAAAATTTTGGCGTTTATGCTTTTTTGCCCCCCCCCCCCCCCACGGGGGGCTACGAAACCCAAAAAACAAAACTTAAATCATTCTTCAGCAACAAAACTTCAGCTCATCGATTCTGTACAGGTATTCAAACACTCTCTAAATATTCTGTGAAAGCTAAAGAACTGAATGACAACCGTTTGCGAATAGATGGAAATCGAAATAGTAGGAGGAAGAAAAAGACAAGTTTTGCTTCGCGGTAGAGACGAACACCATAAAGTCCAAGGAAAAGAGCGACTCCAGTGTCGCTCTTTTCCTCCAACTTCACTCTGTTTGTCTTTACAGGTGAACGAAACTTGTCTTTTTCTTGCTCCAACTGTTTTTCAATCGCACTTTTCCTGGACATTGATAATTTTCCGACTCTTGCTCTAGGTGCCTCAATTTATTGATTTTATTGATTCATTTCACTGTATTTTGTGATAAAATAAATAAAATAAATTTAAATAGTCGATGGCTTCCGTTTTCGGTACTGATCGTGAGAGAACTCTTTAGTGTCAAGTGTTGCGTTTTTTGGCTTTGGTGAAGGGAATCAGCGTGTGTGGAGGCAGAAAGGGCAGTGAGTGCGGAGTTCAGGTGTAAAGGAAGAAGGGTGAGTGAAGGCAAGTGTGTAAAGGGTTAAAGTAAGTTGTGAGAAAGGAAAATTAGAGCGTGCAAATTTTTTTGAGGTTAGGAGTAGAAAAATAGTTGTCGGGCAAGAGGGGGCAAGAGGTAGACAAGCTAAGAGCGGGAAACGTCGAGGACTACTTGGTAAGGTAGGAATGCCGACCATACGAAGTCCACAAACGGGCGACAGAGGGCAGGGAATTGATGAAGCAAGGGCTGACGATGTTGGTAGTGCGGGTAGTGGGGAGAAGGAAGAAATTGTCAGTAGCGAGGAGGAGACATTCGAGACACCGACCAGGGGCGAATCGACAGAGAGAAGGAGATCAGGCACGAGCCAGAAACGCGGGAGACCTTCAAATTTACAGCGCCTCAACAGGCTAGGTAGCGCAGGCTCAATTAGGAGTCTGGATGAATGGCAAAAAAAGGTGAGCGCGACTAGCAGTGACGGGGAAGATGAAAGAAAAAAGAGAGGAAGAAGATGATCCTGAAATGGACAAGGATAACAAAAAAGTTAAGATTAAACGAAAAACACCAGACAGAGATACGCGGGATGGGGGGGATGTTTGAGAAGCTGGAAGCCCTCATAAAAGGATTTATAGAGGAAACAAGGAAGAGTGTGGAAGATATGAATAGGCAGGGGAAAGAAGTTAGGGGGAAAGTGAGAAAAGTTAGAGAAAGAGTGGGAAGAGTGGGATAAACTCTGGAAAGAGGAGAAAGACGAGGTATGGTGTGAACTAGAGACCATAGAGAATAGACAGAGAGAGATTGCCGAACAGACAAATAGGGAGATAAAACAGCTGGAAGAACGGGTAAGCAAATTAGAAATTAGGAATGAGCATATGGGGAAGGAAACAGAGAGTGCGGGAAAAATAGAAGGGAGTGATTACGTGCAAAATGAGAATGAAAGACTGAAGAAGAGACTGAGTGAGATTGAAAGAAGATTGGAAGGGGAAGAAAGGGCAAAGAGAAAAAATAACATAATAGTTAAGGGAGTGACAATGGAGAGTGAAACAGGGGAGGTGGAAATCATAGATCTGCTGAGAGATATTGGAGTTCAGGTAAGCGTAGAAGGAGTTAAGAGAATAGGAGGGATAAAGGAAGGAAAAGAAGGAATGTTTATAGTAAAAGTAGGGAGTCACGAAGAGAAAAAAGAAAATTATGGAGAACAAGAAATTATTGAAAGGAAGAAGGGAAAGAATTAAAGAGGATCCGACATGGAGGGAAAGGGAAAGTAGATGGCAAATAGACCAGAGGGCATGGATAGAGAGGAAAAAGGGGCACATGGTATGGATAGGGAAAGACAGATTATGGATAAATGGGGAGGAATGGTTTTTGGACAAGGAATCAGAAGAAATAAGGAAGAAGGGAAAAAGAGTTGAGAAAGGTAGAAAAAAGGAAGATACAAAAGAGGTTAGCGATCAAACAGAGGGGTTTCCAAAAAGCAAGACGGAAGAAAAGGAAGGAGGATAGGAGAGGGAAGGGATGGGAAAAACGTAAAAATAGCTTTCTGGAATGTGTCAGGCTTGAAGAACAAGAATGAAGGTTTTTGGCGGGAGTTAAAAGAATGGGATGTGATTATGATGAGTGAAACCTGGGCAGATGAGAAGGATTGGAAGGGGATGAAAAGGATGTTACCTAAAGGGTATGTGTGGACAATGCAAGAAGCAAGAAAGGAACACGTTCAAGGTAGAGGGATGGGCGGCATGGTCTCAGGGGTGAGAAAAGAACTGACAGTGAAAGGGAGAACAGAGGAGGACAGGGAGGAAAAGGATGGAACAATGGTAAGGAGGATTCTAATTGAAAAAGTCAGAATAGCGGTGGTTTGTATATATAAAAGAAGAGGGGAAGAGGAAGGTTGGAGAATAATAAGGAGGTGGATGGAGGAAAAGAAGGAAGAGTTGGTTTTGATAGGAGGTGACTTGAATGCTTGGACTGGCGAGCAAGGGGGAGGGACTTGGGATGAAGAAGAGGAGGCCTATATAAGGAGCTCCAAACATAGGGAGATAGACAGGGAGGGGAGGAGGTTACTAGAAGTAATAGGAGAAACAGGATGGTTCATATGTAATGGCAATATGAAAGGAGATGAGAAGGGAGAGATCACATGTATAGGTAAGGGAGAAACAGTAATGGTCTACATCCTGGCGGAAGAAAGAATGAGGAATATGATATGCAGTATGAATGTGGGGACTGAGATAGGGTCCAAGCACTTCCCAGTAATAGCGACACTGAAAGGTGGCGTCCACAAGTGCGGCAGAGGGAGAAAGGAAAGAGGGGGGGGGGAAGGGAACACGAAAATGGGAGACTGGGGGGTAGATAAATTAAAAGTATTTGAACAAAAAAAGGAAAAGGAGAACGTTAGATATGAAAAGGAGGAGGAAGTAGAATTGTTGATTTAAAGGTTGAAAGGGTCGATTGAGAAAGTAAGGGATGAGATAGCTACGAAAGAAGGAAGAGAAGAGGGAAAGAGAGGCTGGTGGGACGAGGAATGCAGGAAGAGTAAGGAGAGAATGAAAGAGTCTGTAAGAAAATGGAGGAAAGGAGAAATAGAGAAGGCGGAGTACAACAGGAGGAAAAGAGAACATGAGAGGATGATGGAAGGGAAAAAGCAAAAAGGGAAGGAGAAATACAAGGAAGAAGTAGAAAAAGCAATCAAAGAAGGTAGGGTTTGGGATGTGATAAACAGGGGAAGAGGAGGAAGGAGGGGCGCGAATGAAGAAATAGAAATGGATGAATGGACGGATTATTTTAGGGGTCTGCTAGGATGATAAGAAAATAGGATCGAAGGGGAAAATAGAAAGACAGTCCAGGGAGAAAGGGAGGAAGCGAACGAAATAACAAGAGAAGAAGTGAATGAGGCGATAGATAGACTACAAAGAAACAAAGCTACAGGAGAGGATGGTATGGAGAACGAAGTGATTCGCGGTGAGCACGACCTACAGAGGCGCTGCAATCGCAAGCATATGATCGGGTCACGTGGTCTGAAAACAGTCTCGTTTGAAATATATACGTGGTGAATTTTCGTAATAATTGAAATTATTGTAATTTGAATTGAAAGAAAGAATATAAAATAGACGTACGGTACCTGAAATTATGAGACATTTGTGAATTTGTTGAGGGAACATTTAATAGTCGAAATATAACGGAAGGAGAAGCAGTTTTATAAGCTGGTCAAGTGATGCTTAAAGGAAGCACTGCAAAGACCCATAATAAAATTGTAACTCCTGGTCTAAAACTATCAAAAACTATTAATTATTTTAGTTCTGACAGCTCCTTTCTTTGGCCAAAAATGACAAGACAGATTTCTATTTCTATCAGCGCGAGAAGACCATCCAGGTATGGAACAGAATGTTCTATCCTTTGAAGGCTTTTTTATAGTAACAGAGAGTGGCCGTTTTAATCAAAGAACAAAATTCCCGATTTTTCCCGGTTCGCAAACATTTTTCAAGGTCAATGAAATTAAAAAATCCGAACTCTAAAGCTGACCATTTTTTCTATTTTAGGTAATGAAAAACTGAGCTGCAAATTAGAGCACCCAAAATGGAACTCTGGAATTTTGAACTTTTAAAATTGAAGATTGAAAATATTATAATTCAAATATTTTGTATTCAAATGCTCAATGATTTGCACGAATAGTAGTAAATTAAACGTTTACATTTTTGTATAAGCTGAACACTTTTTAAAGTAAAAGTTACATTATTTTTATTTGAAATAGTTTTAAAATTTTGAAAATGCTTCAAAATTTTATTTCAAAATCTTGAAAAATCTACACGTTGTTTTACATTTTTTCACATTTTACATTATTTTTAAATTTTTTAGAACTTCTGAACATCTTTTAAAATTATTCGAATTTTTCCTAAAATTTTTCTAAAATCCTGTAAAATAAAAAAAAAATCCTTAAAATCTCACACATTTATTTTTGAAAATTTTATAAATCTTCATAATGTTTTTAAATATTCTCTTGAAATTAATTTTTCAGAATAGGAGTTTTTTTTCAATTTTCCTAGGAATCCTAAGGAAATGTTTTTGTTCTTTTAAAGCCTTTCACAATTCTTAAAAAGCTTTTAAATTTTTTGTACGAAATCTGCAAAAAAGCTATTTACACCGAAATGTCGGTACGAATAGCCGGATTTTTTGGTACGCATAGGCACCTCGTTTAAATTATTAGAAGTCATTTCAAATTTTTACATAATTTAGAATTTTTTCAAAACTTCTAAAAATCTCTTCAACTTACTCGAATTTTTTCTCAGAATAATATGTGTTCAATTGTTATTTATACATCAAAATTCAACAATTTGATTTACGATTCAAGTTTTTAAAATGAAACAATTAAAAATATAACTTTCAAGGTTTAGTTTTCTTATTTTTAGTTTTTAATACTTGATACATAATTACTGATTTTAAATCAACATTCAGATTTTTCTAAATATCAAGTAATTGTTCTTTTTCTTAATTAAAAAATTTCAAATTGAATGGTTTAAAAATGGAACATTTTAGACTGAAACAATATTTTAAATTTAATAAAATCCTTTAATTGTGAATATATTATTTTGAAGTCATTTTAATATTTGAAATAGTTTATAAACTTCCAATCGGGCGTTTACATGCTTAACTAATAAGACTTTTCAATTGAAACAGTTTAATTTTTAACATTAAAATTTGAACATTCTAAAATTGTGAACTGATTCCGGATCGTGTAATTAATGATTAATTAATTTATAATCACAGTTGATCAACTAAAAATATTTTTTATCCAGAATCTTCGATTTCAAACGCTTCTCATTTTTAATTGTTTAAGCCTTTAAAACTGCATTAACAAATTTTTTTAAATAATTGTACGCTTAGAAATTGAAATCTAAATTGGAAAATTTGTAAAGTGATAGATTTTCGAATTACGCATTCTAAACTGAATTACGAGACAAAATAAGAGAGCCTGGAGGTTTGAAGAGAAGCTGAAAAGGGGAGAGGGGAGCAGAATAGCACAAGTATGCTTGGACGAAGTTCGGAACAAGAAGACGAGAGGAAATTCGGGAAACTCGAAATGGGAGGAAGAAAGGACAAAAATTAGGAGGGTTTGTGAGATACAAGAAGGTGTTCTGGATTGGCAGAACATAGAATTAGAGCTACTAGTAAGACAAGGAGAAGAGAGATGGAGAAAGATTATGGACTCTAGGTACAATAGATGGTTTATGATGGTCAAAGAATTGACGAAACCAGAATATTTGCAAAAAATGAAAAGGAAGACAAATGGAATGAGGTGGTACGGTTTAGAATGGGGGAAGGAGTGAGAGGTTGTAGATATTGGATGGATGAAGAGGACAATCTGTTCAGAGTATGTGGATATGAAGTGGAGTCATGGGCACATGTGTTAGAGAGGTGTACAGGAGAGGAAGATGGACAGTTGAGTGTGGATTAGTGTGTGAGATGGATCTTGGATGGTAATGGACAGGGAGTGATGTGGATGAAAAAACTGGAAGAATTAAGAGGAAGAAAGGGATCAGGGCAGAGCCAAACGGGTAATCCTGATTAAAGGAAAGTAGCCAGTAAAAATTTTAAATTTTAAATGGGTGAAAATGCATTTGAGGGTAAGAGAAAACGGAAGCCCTGGGAGATCGCTGATTTTAGAAGTTTAAGGATGAAGTGTAAATATATGTACAGGGAGCAGAGGCCCTCAAACCCGTAAAAGGGAGAGATTAAATATACATACAATTTAAATATTCGATTTTTAAAAACATACGATCACATGAATCACTACAATCAAGAAATTGAATGAAATCACTAAAATCAATTTATTATCAATAAAGTGAACAACATCCATCAAATCAATAAAATAAAATTTATATCGGTTTCACTGATTTCATTGATCTTATTGATTTCATTTACTTGATTCATTTTATCCGTTTTATTCGTTTTATTAATTTTATTGATTTTATTCATGTTCTTCATTTTATTAATAATTTATTGGAGGATAAAGAGCATTTTTTAGCACCCCCACCGTCCAAAAGCTTATCACAAAATAGATTTTTGTCGCTCCACCCTATTCAAAAAATATTAATATTTATCAGCAAAAAATTGGCATGACTTTAAAAATAACTAGTTTTTAATAATTTCGGAAATCCCGAAATTTATGCATGATCAAAGAAATGATTGATGAAAAAAATCAACAGATTATAACAATATTTTTGTGTCAACAATAATAATTTTTGTATTACTAAAATATATGTTTGAAACGTTTTATTGTTGTTTTTATAATATTTATGCATATTCACGGTAATGTATTGAAGAAAATTAGAAACAAAACAAAAATTGAAGAGAGTGCGAGGACTCGAACGCATGACGGCAGAATCTGTAGCCAAGAACCTAGACCATCACCCCGCCACCGCTTATACTTTAGTCATATGATTCAAACCCATAGTTATTTTGCGCGGATTTCTTGTAACCCGTGTTCTCGTAAACCGCTTTCCATCTTAGTAAACTGTTTCAGCTTTTTTTTTTATCACAAATGAGGCCCTCTTCGCTCACAAAAGATGACCACAATCCGTGTCCCCCGTTACAAGCTTCTTCATATAATTAATTTGTAGTTGGACCGCTTGAAAATCAATTATTATTATTATAAACATTTACTATTTATATTCTGAATCATATTATAAAATTCTATGTCAAATTGTAAGAAACATGAAATCATAAAAATGTGAATGCGCGGTCATTGACGTCACAGCCAATCAAAAGATCGGAAGCCCCACGAAGGAACACTCGAGGTCCATCTACTATGGCCCAATTGGTGAAAAGTCCATAAATGTCCATAATTCTTCATGTAATTAATTTGTAGTTTGACCACTTGAAAAGTTTAGAATTTATAAATAAATTTGAAAGGAAAGGAATGTGTGTGGACAAGGACAAGGACAAGGACATCATTAATCACATTCAATCTATAAGCCCATAACTCTGCCTATTGCCCAATTTCGAAATTTCAGAAATCGAATTTGATGGTTTCGGAATTTATTGCTGGATAACTTGATTAACTTATAATTTATAATTTCAAAATTTTCAAATCATAATTTCAAAGTTATAATTTCAAACTGGGTAAATTTACAAATTCACATACAATCATAAATTTATTTATCTATAAAATTGGTGCACTTGAAGTTGCTGTCTTCAAAAACTTTTTAAATATTTGCGCCACGATTTCGCGAGTGGCAATGTGTGGTGCGGACTTCAGAGCATTGGTGATTCGGAGCGCGAATTTGACAGCCGGTCTGTATGCCGAGTTTGCTTTGCTGCTTACCAATACAGTCTTATGGTCCTCACATACACAGGACATCTCAATTTTATTCCACATTTTTCTCCATTTCGCGACCCCGGATATTCTCGCAAAACCCCGGATATTTGACAAGTTTCCTTTCTTTCGCTCTCAAATACTTGGGAAAAATTATATATGGAGTCAGTGCCGTACCTATAAAAAAATCCAAGTCGGAGTTAACCAGCACCCTTAACTAAATTTTATTTCATTTCTGCAAAGAATTGTCTTTGTCATACTCATTGTTAATGATTCATATTTCAGCCTTAAGGATCATGCAGGGGGTAATGCAACCTAGATAACTCACCTGAAAAAATCAATTCGAAATGCTAGCGCAACGAATGATTATCGAGGAGCAATTTTTTTCCTCTTGGAAGCTCAAGTTCCTGCGGATCGTCAAAGCTTGCGATAAATATGTTAAATTCCTTACGTATTGCATCTCCAAAACAGCAGAAGAAAAATAAACAGAACTGGCGCTATACTCAAAATAGAAGAATTATTCCAACAGACATAGGAGTTTATTTCGGAATTTTTTTAGTCATTATTTTACTTTAAGTGTATTTTTTCTCCTTTAAGTGTTTTTATGGAAATATATTTTTAATAAGATACATTTGTCATCGTTTTTAATAATTTATTACAACTTTATAAAAATTATCACTCTTTTGTCTGTTGGAATAATTGTTCTATTTTGAATATCGCGCCAGTTCTGTTTACTTTTTTCTGCTGCTACATGAGCCTTGAGTCTAGGCATCGGTATGGAAACCGTGTTACGATTTAATTTATATTAATTTATTTATCTAATTAATAGTATTATCAGTAAAGTAAATTATTAATTAATAATTTTTAATTAATTTACTTTACATCAATTTACTTATTTCATTAATATTACAGTAAGACCTCTCGGATCGGACCTCGAATTTTCAATATTTATGAGTTTAAAAATCTAAATATGTGGTAAAAACTAAAAGTTATAATTTTTGCAACCATTTTTATGGTTGTATGAAAATCACAAATTGAAATTACCAATTATACTAAACTTGAAATACAAAAATGAAAAAACCTAGGTCCGATACGAGAGGTCCTACTCTATTATTATTAATTTTAATTGTAGAATTATCATGATTATTTTAATGTTTATTAATTAATATTAGTTTAATGTTCATTAATAATTATTAAGTTTTAACTATGAATAAATGATTTACTGCATTATGAGTAATTTAACTATGACTAATTACGTGTTAATTAATAATGATTACTTACAAAATATTTGATTATTAATAAATTATGAAAAATTAAGAAAAATTCGGATCGACTGGTGTCCATTGTTCTATTGTATTCATACCTGAAGCAAAGGCGTTATCAAACTCAAAATTTAATGATTTTTTTTGTTTTTAATACTCTTTTTATCCTGTAAATTATTATACGTTTTCATTTTCTTCTTTAGAAATCTGTACGTAGGTGAGCAAATCATGTTTTGTAAACATTTCAGTTGATACAAATATATATAGAAACCCCGTTATATGCTTTATTATACAGGGTGTCCCAGGCTCAAGTGTCCGGACTTATATAGCCATATAAAAATGAAAAAAATAAATAGAAAATTCCTTTTCCAAAAATCAGTTGAAGTTTTAGTTTTTTAGTTATGAAACATTTAAGCTGGACCAATCAGGAGCGCTGTATAAACAGCCGTGTGTCCGTGAACCAGATTTCAACGCAGTGTTATCGAAGTGAGCGCAGAGGTGGGGTTAGCGACGGGAGAACACTACGTTGGAATCCCGTTCACGCACACACGGCTGCTTATACGACGCTCCTGATTGGTCCAGCTTGAATGTTGTATAACTAAAAAACTAAAACTTCAACTGATTTTTGGAAAAGGAATTTTCTGTTTATTTTTTTTATTTTTATACGGCTATATAAGTCTGGACACTTGAGTCTGGGACACCCTGTATAGCGATTTTGCGGAAATTGACAATGTTCTTAAATTCTTACATAACATTTTTAAAACATGAAATAATGATAAAATGCATTATCATTCTTATGCAAATGAATGTCCAAAGTTTCAAGCAAATTCAATCATACCTTCTATTGCAGAATTGCAGATGATAAAAATAATGCCATTTTACATTTTAATCTCCACAAGAGAGAAAAGTGAAATGCGTATACCTATTGTTTTCAAAACAAAAACATATTGGCCGTCTATTTCCATGTAGCCTGCAATATTTTGCAGTATAATTTAAATAATTTGAGATTGTCCTTCTTTGGACCAACTAAATACATATAATCTCATTTTATATGCTCAAAAAGTTAAGAACGGAATTGAAGCTGCTTGCCAGAAAAGTTCCTGACTTTAGTGAAATTTCAAACTTCACTCCATTCCCTCGCTCCATTGTTTTGAAATAAATGCGTGAAGTCTTACTTCGTCGTTGCAAATAATTTAAACACAGACATCATAGTCCGTGTCCTTTTTTAACCTCTCCCCCGCTCCCTAATAACCTATCAATCCCCTTACATTTTCGATGTCGAAAATAATATGTAAAGACTGACTATTAGGACCCTAAAAAAGGATGGTTTGTATATTTCTCTTCAGGAAACGGAAATGATTTGAGGACGCGGACTCGACCATAAATTCGGAGAGCCGGAATCTGTAATGTTCACTTTTGCCCTGAAGTATTTTGGGACAGGGCTCGAAAAAGGTTGACACCAAAGCAGAATCCAATTCCATATACGGCGACTGTTGAAGAAGGTGAGACAGCAGAGAACAGGATGGAGGACAGCAGTTGCATTGGAGAAGAAGAGAAGGACTTTCAAAAGAGGATAGAAGAGAACACATAGAAGATAATGGAAGAGGATAAAAGAGACATTGGAGGAAAAGAAGACTTCAAAAAAAGGACAAGAGGAGGGCACATATATAAGGATGGAAGATGGCAAGGGAGTCATCAGAGGAGAAGAAGTGGAAACTTAGAAGATAGAAGAAAAGGATGAAAGGGAAAACATCATTGGAAAAAAGGAAACAGACCTATTCATGAAGTTGAAGAAGATTTTACTTCGGCAGAAACATTTCACAATAAAAAAGATCAACCACGTGTGAAGAAAGCGAACGTGCTGAAAACCTATTCATCTTCTGCAAAAAAGAATGGGTTCATCGTCGTAGATGAAGAGAATGATGAAATAATATGACAACTATTGGTCTAAAAAATTTTTACTTGGGGGGAAAATATTTCATTTGTCGAGCACAATGCAGCAAAAGTTTTCATTTCTCGAAATTTAATTATGTTTGGCTTTTGTAAGTTTTTTGAGTAAGAAATTTTGGGCTTTAATATAAAAATTATTTATTAGTCTCACAAAAGTTTTGCTATGGGAAAAATACTGCATTTATCGAGCATAATTCAGAAAGTTTTTAGTTTTCAAATTTTTATTATTTTTGGCTTTTGCTTGTTTTTTTGAGCTTGATATTTTGGGCTTTAATATGGCAAACTTCTTCTTTTTCGATTTTTGCGCCGTGGAACGTTAGTCCTTAGCGGACTAAAGTTTTATGATTTCTCGACTTTTCTATCTTTTCCTACGTTCCTTTCTCGAGGATGTAGGTTCTATCTTTTCCGACGGTCCTTTCTCGAGGATCGAGGTTCTATCTTCTCCTACGGTCCTTCACGAGGATCAAGGTTCTTACTCTATGCTACAGTCTTTTCTCGAGGATCGAGGTTCTTATTCTATCCAAAGGTGCTTTCTCGAGGATCCAGGTCCTTATTCTATCCGACGGTCATCTCTCGAGAATCGAGGTTCTTATTCTTATCTACGGTCCTTTCTAGAGGATCGAGGTTCTTATTCTTTCCTACGGTCCTTTCTCGAGAATCGAGGTTCTGATTCTATCCTACAGTCCTTTCTCGAGGATCGAGGATCTTACTCTATCCTATGGTCCTTTCTCGAGAATCGAGGATCTTACTCTATCCTACAGTCTTTTCTCGAGGATCACGGTTCTTATTCTATCCAAAGGTCCTTTCTCGAGGACCCTGGTTCTTATTCTATCCTACGGTCAATGAAAGAGAGTTATAACTTAAAAAAAGACATGGATTATTCAAGTTTATATATACAGATTAATTTATCCCTTTGCGCTTCTTCTCACCATATATCCCGGTGTCCTCCAGTCTACCCCTAGCGTCCACCTTATATACCTTTCTTGTAAACTTTCCATCTCTTTCCTTTCTTTCCATCCCCATATCTCTGCTCCATAACCTAATACTGACCATACCAGTGTATCAAATAACCACATTCTCCTTCTCCAATTTTTTTTAAATCTTCTTTTTCCTATTCCCCATATCTGTTTCATTACCCCTGCTGCTTTTTTATCCTTTCTCTTATATGAGCTCTATGATCTCCATTTGCTTGCTAGGTATATCCCAAATACTTAAACTCTTTTACTTCTTCTAATTTTTTCCCCTTCCATCTTCCCGTCCATTCTTTTTTTCTTCCGCCTCCTTTTCTACACCTCATTATCTTTGTCTTTTCTACATTTTAATTCAACTTTTTTCCATCTAAGTATTTCTCTAATCCGGTAATTAAGCCCGCCATCTCTTCTTCATCCTCTGCCATTAGCACTATATCGTTTGCGTATGCCACTGTATATATCTTTTCGTTCCCTATCCTAACTCCTCCCCACCCTTTTCTCTTAATTTCTTCTTCCAAGTCTGATATTGATATATTAAATAAAAGCGGGATACTCTCTTTATTAATCCCTCTCTTATCCCCTTTTTCACCATAACTTTTTCTATCTCGCCTCGGTCTAATGAGTCAAACGCCGCCTTCAAGTCTACGAACACTGCTATCATTGCCCCTTTCTCCCTTTTAATCCTCTTATTTACTAAGTAGTTCAGAACATATATATTGTCCATTACCCCCATCCCTTTTCTAAACCCTGTCTGATTGTCACTATTGGTATCACTACTCCTTCTTTCCATAACTCTGGCCTGTCTTGTAATGTCCTCCTCCTCATCTGTTTCCCTACCATCTCTTCCTCCTTTCCTAACATTCCTCTCTACCCCTCCTAGAAATTCCATAAAATATTTTTTCCATTCTATCATCTCAATATCCTGGTTTACTCTTTTCCTTCTTCTTCTCTTTTTATTTACAACCTTCCAAACCTCTTCTTCCGTCCTAGCCTTCTCCGCTTCTTCTTCAAACCTTTTATTTTCCTCCTCTTTTTTTTTTGATCACACAACTCAGTATACTCCTTCTTTTTTCTCCTATATTCTTTCCCACTACTTGTCCCTTTTCTCCATTTTCTTAATACCCTTCTCACTTCCTTCTTCTTCTGTTTACAATCCTCATCCTATCCACTTCTATCCCCTCCTTCACTAACTTCATTTTTGCTTGTGCACTCTAAGCTCCTTTTATTTCTCTTACCATTATTTCCATTTCCTCGTTTAAATTTCCTTCCCACATTTTGATATTCCTGACTTTTTCTTTAAACTGTTCTTTAACTTCCATTGACCAATCCCCTCTTCCTGCTCTTTTCACTTTTGCTTCCTTTTTAGCCTTTTTGTTATTACTTATTTCTCCCTCTACCCTTACTATTATGGAAAAGTGATCCGAATCTATGTAGTTGCCCACCTCTAGTCTCTTAAACTTTTCTCTTACTTCGCCGTCTACTACCACATAATCAATCACCGTTCCCCTCTTTCCTCCTGAAAATGTATATTCCCCTTCCTCATCCCCCTCTATACTTCCGTTTGGGATAAACCATCCCATCTCCCCTAGGTTCTTTACAACTTCTTTCTCTCCACATTCAGTATCTTGTCTTTGGATTTTCTTCCTCGCTCTCCATCCCATTCCCTAACTCCTCTATATCCTGTTCCCGCATTAAAGTCACCTCCTATTATGAGCCTAATCTCATGCTTATTTTCTTCCATCAGTTCCCTCATCTCCTCTGATTTTTCCTGCATATCACCGTTCACATAAACCCCCACTATCTTCCACCTCTCTCCTCCAATATTTATCTCTTCTACTATTGATCCTTCTTTAGGTTCTTTTAACTCTTTTTCAGCATTCTCTGTTATACATTCGTTCCTTACTCTCATCGCCATTCCTCCCATTGCTCTGCCCTTTTTATTCTTCCTCTTTGAATTTTGAACCTGCCATTTGTAACCTCTTGGCAATCTTCTCCTTACTCTTTCCCATCTGTTTTCATCTAGCCACGTCTCCATCATTACTACTACATCCCATTGTATCAAACTTCTCATAAACTCCCTATCCTTTTTTTCTACGCCTGCTTTATTCCAGTAGCATATCCTCCAATCTTCCCTACTTTCGTTTCTCGTTTCTTTTTGTTTCTCACTAATTCTTATTTCTTTACCTCCCGTTCCTTTCTCTCCTAGTTTCCCGACACCTCATTTTTTACCATCTCTTCCCTGTCCTCGTCCAAATTGCAACATACACCTTCTATCTGTATTCTCCCATACTTAACCCATGTTCTTCTTCCCTTTTTTCTTTCCTCTTCGGCTATTTTCCTTAACTTATACTGCACGTTCCTTTCTACCCATGTCAAATAATCCTCTATTCTCTCCGAGCTTCCATATAAAACCCTCTTCTTTGTCATCACTTCCCTCTTATTTTCCCATTTCTTTAGTTTCACTAGTACCATTCTCTCCCCTCTTCGCTCTTCCGTTCCTACACTTCGCAACTTCCTCTATCTTTACCTTAGCATCAATCCTTTTAAGCACTTCTTCCACTCCTTGCATCAGCTCATTCCTCTCTAATCTTAGACCCTTTATCACTATGTTTCTTTTTCTTTCTTCTCTCTCTTTCTTTTCTATTCTTTGTCCTATTTTTCTCAGCCTTTCCTTCTTCTTATTCCCACTCTCCCCACCTCCAAACTCACGGTTTGAGCTTTTAATTTTTTTTATTCTACCTTCCAACTCATATACCTTTTTATTAGGCTCTTCCTTCTTTCCTAGCGTTTGTTTGTTCGGCCATTGACTGTCTAATTTCTTTCCTTATTTCCTCCACCCTTTTCTCCTGCCTTTCCTCATACATCCCCATTACTTCTATCATCATTTCGCGCGTTTCTTTTATTCTTTCCATTACCATCGGATCTTTAGCCTCAGCTCTATCTCTTCCTGTCCCCTTACTTTTCTCATCCTTCTCTACAAAACTATGTTTTTCCGGTGGCGCTCCGTACATTTTTGGATTTTTCAAGCTTGACCCTATATCTTCCTTGTCTTCACTGCTTCCCCTGTCCCCTCTCTTCCTTTTGATAAATGCCTCAATCGACCCCACGCTCTTCGCCCTCAATCTATCCTTTTCTACCGTTTCCCTATACTTTCCCCTTGCCCTCCTTTCTTTGTTCTCCCCTTTCGGTGTACTGAAAACTTCCTGATCTGAATCCCTGCTTTCCTTGATAGTACTCGCTCCGCTAGCCATGAATCCAATTCAAACGATCCCGCCGTCTATCGTTCTCTGTCTCCATCTATCGCTGCGTCTACCTGCCTTTCCTTTCTCCTTCTCTACCCTTTCCTGCTACGACCCACCTGGTCCTCCCACCCTGTCACAAACCTCTAACCCACCTAACCTCAACTTCCATACAAATCTGTCCTGATCCCCGAAAATATCCTCACCCCCTTGCTAATCTTTCAATCTCTCAATAAACCCCTCACAAACGAACCCCTCTACATACATCCGCAATCCACTCACCTCAAATTTCAACACGAGCACAGCGAGAAGGTGCTTGATGGAGGTAGAAGAAAGGAGAGGGAGGGCGATTGAATTAACGAGATGGGAGGAAGAAAGGGGGGGGGTTCTTTAAGGCTAGAGATATAGAAGACGGGACTGGAGTCAACTATGAAGAAGTGGAAAAAAGGGAGAGAGAAAGGCAATTAATAGAAAGATGGGGGATGATTGAGGAATCAAAATATAATACATAGTATAAGATGATGAAAAAGGAAGGAGTACCAAAGTATTTAGAAAAGGGATGGGGAGAGAAAAGATAGACAAGAATAGCAAGATTTAGATTAGGAAACGAGGTAAGGGCAAGTATGTATTGGGAAAAGAAAGTTAACAGGAAGTGCAGAATATGTGAATGGGAAGAGGAAACATGGGAGCATGTATGGGAAGGATGTAGGAGAGGAATGGAAGATAAAGGAACCTGGCAAGAGAATGGGGTCAAGATTCTAGGGGAGGATAGTTTGGGGGAAGAGTGTGTAATAGACTGCCACATGTTTATTAATTAAGTTAGTTTTATTAAAAACAAAGAACATTAGATACAACCGACCACTACGAACCACACCACACCAGTAGACGCCACCTCTCATTTCACTCCTCCCATCCAGACTCGATTCCAGTGCCGTACCAACTTACATACTTAAATTCATATATGACATCTCCCTTTTTATTTATTTTGAAAACGCAATTGGTCAAGAACTAGCTAAGTATATAATTTCGAAGATACAGTGGTTTCTTTACTATTCTACCACTGCGAGTGGTGTTTTTAGAAGTTTCAAATCTTGGTTGATTTGACTCGCTTTCATCGCTTGGTTGCGTTATCGGCGACTGTGACCTTAGGATATTCCTGTCAGCAGATTCTACACCTTTATTAAGTACAGCTGGTGAATCGTAGTACATGTCAGGCTCAATACTAAAATTATTCTGAATTTCTTTGTATAGGTGAAATCGATTGCGAGTAAGAATTTTACCATTTTCTATTAAAACTTCATGGGATCTAGGCTTTCCTTTCACACCCACTACTTGAGCTGAATCTAAAACTCCGTTTTTGCTTCTTACTTTTACTCTTCCTCTTTTTTTCAATTCTGGTAAGTCTCTTGCTCGCTTATCGTAATACAGTTTCTGCTGATTTTGCCGTTTTAACAATTCTTCCCGAAGATCTACTGACTGCTTATTTAGCAAAAAATCTGGCAATACGCCTCGCACATCTCTTCCTAATAAGGTTTTATTTTGAGATTGGATTTCGTTTGAGATCGGCGTGTTACGAAATTCTAATAACGCTAGATATGGATCTCGATGATCTTCCCTTGCCTTTTTTAAGGCTCGTTTTACTGTTTGCACATAGCGCTCGATCATACCATTACTTCTAGGATTTAATGGACTAGATAAGTCGTGTTCGAAATTCCACGTTTTGGCAAATTCCCGAAATTTTTTACTGCTAAATTGCGGTCCATTGTCAGATCTTACAACTTTTGGTATTCCGTAGCGAGCAAAGTATGATTTCAACAGAATTATCGTCGATTCCGTAGTTTCGTCTTTTAATAACCCTACTTCTACATATTTCGAAAAATAATCTACGACCAACAAATATGTTTTATTATCTAAGTAATAAAGATCTACCCCTAGCTTTTCCCATGGATTCTCAGGTACTTCGCTTGGTATCAGTGTCTCTTTTTGATTCGATCTTTGATGGTTTAAACAGATTTTACAATTCAAGACCATATTTTCTATTTCTCTCATCATGCCTGGCCAAAATATTATTTAGCGCGCTCGTTGTTTCGTCATATCTATCCCTAGATGATTATAATGTATTCGAGTTAACATTTCTTCTCGCCAATTTTTTGGCACAACTACTTTGTTATTATTGTATAGTTTGACCGGAAAATGGAATTTTTAATTTTTCATTATTTTTGTTGTGCGATCAAAGTTTGAATTTTCCACGAAAATTCAAAAATTTGTTGTAACAATTGAATTTTCATCCAAAGCGTTTTAGACTATTTGAAATATTTATACATTTTTTATTATTTCAGAAATTTTTCCATAACTTGTATATATTTAATAAAATCAATCAAATTGTTCATAAAATTTTTTTACAATATTTTGAAATAGAAAGAAATTGCTTATAAAATTATCGAGAATATGTTTTGATAATTGTGTTAATTATCAATTTTCTTAGGAAACACAATACACGCTTTTCAGTATTATGGAATATTTCGTACTTTTGTTAAAACTTCTTAATATATCTTAAAGTTATTTACAAATGAAATTGTTTTTAAATTAAAGAATTAAAATTGTAATGTTCAAATTGTAGACTTTTTATTTTCTAATTATTTTAATACCATTTAAAATTCATAAAAATCTTCTAAGTTAAATTTCAAAATATTAAAAAATCTACATTTTGTTTTAGACTATTTGAAATATTTATAAATTTTTTTATTATTTTTTGAAACTTTTTCATAAATTGTATATATTTAATAAAATCAATCAAATGTTTCATAAATTTTTTTTTACAATATTTTGAAATAGAAAACAATTCTTTATAAAATCATTGAGAGTATGTTTTGATAATTGTGTTAATTATCAATTTTCTTAGGAATCATAATAAACACTTTTCAGTATTATGAAATATTTCGTACTTTTAAAAAGTTAATTTGTTAAAAACTTCTGAATATATCTTAAAGTTATTTACAAATGGAATTGTTTTTAAATAGAAGAATTAAAATTATAACGTTCAAATTGTAGATATTTTGATTTTGTAATTATTTTAAGATCATGTGAAATTCATAAAAATGTTTTAAATTATATTTCAAAATGTTCAAAAATCCACATTTTGTTTTAGACTTTCTGAAATATTTATACATTTTGTATCATTCTAGAAATTTTTTCATAACTTGTACAATAGGGTGGTCCTTATTTTTCACTTTTCAAATTTCTCAGCTCTCACCTCCCAGTTTTGTTTAAATGCCCAAAAAAAAATCTCCAAATTTGAGCAAAATCGGTTAATATTTAGGGGTCGCGCAAAGACCATGAAGTTTCCCATTGATTTAACATGGGAAAAAGTCAGCTGTTTGTAAATCTAATATTTAAACGCGATAATATGTTAAAAATAATTCCGTGTTTTAATATATTGTTCAGAACTCATCAGAGAATAAGAATCAATCATAAATTTTCATGTTGAATAATTTTAAGCCACTCTTATGGGTCCCCAAAGAAAACCACATAAGTGACAAATGTGAATTTTACGTAATATTGCGGTTTATTGACGCTTTTTAAAAGTGTTTTAAAAATAAATAATCATTGATCAGTAACTTACGAATACCCAGTCATTTGTCAACTAATACTCAATTGTTCAAACAATTTTTAATGTGTTTAAACATTTAAGAGTATTCCTAAAAAGCAAAGTAGAACATAAAAATATTTCAGTCTTTCGAAAAATAGCACAAAAAAATATTTAAACAAAAAAATTGTTTAAAAAATTTCAATTTGTTTGAACATTCACGATTATTCATAATAAACAAATTAGTACTTAAAAATATTAAAATTTGTCGAAAATTCAGTGATATAAAAGGTTTCGCCTGTTTTTTTAAGTAAAATATATTAATGAACAAATACATATTATTTACATAATTGCAAAGTATTCAAACAAATTATTTTACTGTTATTATCGATCAAATAACTCATAAAGTCTAGAAAATACGTTCATTTCGCGAGTTAACTGAAAAAAACAAATATTTAAACAAATTAAAAATTGTTTGAACAATTGAATATTAGTTAACAAATGACTGAATATTCTTAAATTACTGATCAATGATTATTTATTTTTAAAAAACTTTTAAAAGCGTCAATAAACCGCAATATTACGTAAAATTCACATTTTTCACTTATGGGGTTTTCCTTGGGGACCCATAAGAGTGGCTTAAAATTATTCAACATCAAAATTCATGATTGATTCTTCTTTTCTGATGAGTTTTGAAAAATATATTGAAACACGGAATTATTTGTAACATATTATCGCGTTTAAATATTAAATTTACAAAAAGCTAACTTTTTCCCATGTTAAATCAAGGGGAAACTTCATGGTCTTTGCGCGACCCCTAAATATTTACCGATTTTGCTCAAATTTAGAGATTTTTTTTGGGAATCCAAACAAAACTGGGGGGTGAGAGCCGAGAAATTCGAGAAAAAAAATCCACCAAGTATAAATAAGAACCACCCTATTGTACAAATTTAAAAAAATCAATCAAATTTTTCATAAATTTTTTTTACAATATTTTGAAATAGAAAAGAATTGTTTATAAAATTATTGAGAGTATGTTTGGACAATTGAGTTCATTATCATTTTTCTTAGGAATCATATAATAAAAAATTTTCAGTATTATGAAATATTTCGTACTTTTAAAAAGTTAATTTTTTAAAAACTTCTCAATATATCTTAAAGTTATTTACAAATGAAATTGTTTTTAAATAAAAGAATTGAAATTATAACGTTCAAATTGTAGACATTTTGATTGTGTAATTATCTTAAGATCATGTGAAATTTATAAAAATGTTTTAAATTAAATTTCAAAATGTTCAAAAATCTACATTTTGTTTTAGACTTTCTGAAATATTTATAAATTTTTTATTTTTTAGAAATTTTTTCATAACTTGTACAAATTCAATAAAATCAATCAAATTTTTCATAAAATTTTTTTACAATATTTTGAAATAGAAAAAAATTGCTTATAAAATTATCAAGAGTATGTTTTGACAATTGAGTTCATTATCATTTTTCTTAGGAATCATAATAAAAACTTTTCAGTACTATGAAATATTTCGTACTTTTGAAAAGTTAATTTTTAAAAACTTCTCAATATATCTTAAAGTTATTTACAAATGAAATTGTTTTTGAATAAAAGAATTGAAATTATAACGTTCAAATTGTAGACATTTTGATAAAAACTTTTCAGTACTATGATATATTTCGTACTTTTGAAAAGTTAATTTTTAAAAACTTCTCAATATATCTTAAAGTTATTTACAAATGAAATTGTTTTTAAATAAAAGAATTGAAATTATAACGTTCAAATTGTAGACATTTTGATAAAAACTTTTCAGTATTATGAAATATTTCGTACTTTTTAAAAGTTAATTTTTAAAAACTTCTCAATATATCTTAAAGTTATCTACAAATGAAATTGTTTTTAAACGAAAGAATTGAAATTGTAACGTTCAAACTGTACATATTTTGATTTTTTAATTGCTCATTTTATATGAAGATACTATTATTACTACTAATTAAATAATAATTGTTTTTAAGCTTGACACGTAATGGATAAAAATTGAAACATTGTAGACTGAAATAATATTTTACAAAAACTTAAAATTTAATTTTTGAACATTTTTGAAAACTTCAATATTCGATTTTAAAATATGAAAATTGTTTAATTTTAAATGGATTAAGAGTCGGTCAAAATTGTACAATTCAAACTCCAGACTCGACTTGTATCCCTAGCATTCACCACCACCAAACGAATCACTCGGGAATCAACCATAAGGCGTAAGAAGTAAGAACTCATAGGCTCAGCGTGAGTCACTCAGGGTGTCACGTGGTGTCTCCCTCAACTGATAAGGGGGAACCGGGGAACGTACATTGCCGGCACAACGCCGCAAATTCTTAGCCACCATCATTTAGCTGGTTTTCCCCTTTTAAACTGGAGCCACCTCCCCCCATGCGATGAGTTCTTACGACCATATCGTCAGCTGTAATCAATCATCAATGAGCACATGAATAGTGCTCATGCCTTGGCTCATGATACGCAGCTCTGTTCTTAACCTAAAAATGATTCTAGATCGCACTTCTCGATTCTAATATCGATTCTAAAGCATAGGCGGCGAATTTAAATCCAACCAATAGGTGAAGAGAGAATCGGCTTCAGTTTTCGAGATATAATCGCAACCTCTCTTTTATGATAGGATTTTACAGCTAACTAATACTTTCCCTATCACCGGAATATTTGAGCCAGTATAGTTTTCGAGTTTCGCATTAGTTGGGCTAATTTTAATTTGTGGGCCCACTTTTATATAATCATTTATGTCAAGCGCGTTGCATCCTGCCCCTGTGTCGAGTTTAAATTTTAGACATTTTAGAGTCTCTGAAAAAATTACATTTTTGCGCCACTCTACATCCTTTATTTCATTAACATGTATTTGCCCCAAATAATACGACTCGTCATCAACTTCATTTTTAACAGTATTAATAGTACTTACTTTTTTTCGTAGTTTACACATTTGCGCGAAGTGGTTTACCTTTCTACAAGCGTTACATTGCTTTCCGTAGGCGGGACATTTTCTCGGTTGATGAACGCAGCCACACCTGCTGCATTTCTGTTGAGTGAAGTTGTTTTCCTTCTTTCCCTGGCGGACCGGCCGAACGCAAACGTTACGCTGCAGCGTAACGGTAGAGTAATGGTAAAGTAATGCTAAAGTAATATGGCATTGCAACTAATAAAAGAAACAAAATAAATATGTAAACTTTTGCAATTATGATAATACGTTAAATTCTACGTTAAATGGACATGTCGTAATTGCAACAAGTTTATTTTTCAGCGTTAAAATATAAAAAAACAAAATTGCTGTCAGTGACGTCAGCAAAAGGCAGCTTCAAGTACATCGCTTCTACTGTCACTGGTATAATAATTAATAAGAAGCAGATATGTACATTGGAACTGAGGGTTGCGATATTTATCTCCAATAATTTTGTCAATTGCATTTTGATTTTTAAGAATTAATTAATCCAAGTTATTATATTATTATAAATTAAGTGATGACATTAAAAGTTCAAATGTGAAGTGAATAGTCTCAAGTGATAAAAGCGAGTAGCAAACCGTCGCCCGTCGGTACCGTGAATAACTTTAAAGGCTGAATGGTAGCGCCGCGCCGTGGAGCCTTATTGAACCAGTGCACTCAAGCCGGACGCAGCCTCCGACGTCGATGTCGGTAGCGGTACTCGGTAGTCGCCTGCTAGTCGCCACTGCGTGCGTTTGTGTGTGTTTTTTCGCAGTTGCATCTTTGAACAGTTGCAAAGATATTTCGTTGCTGTTTTCAAAAAACCAAGAAAGAAGAAGACAGTGAGTAATAATTTGTTTTTGAACTTTTGAGACCGGTAGTGTTACGCAATGTTTTAGACAATTATATACGCGAATCGTATGAGAATGATGAGCCCGCCTAACCTTAAAATTCAATCACCTTTTTTCACTTAATAAATAGTAGAATCAAACATTTTGTAGCCAGTTAGCAATTACTCTTCTTTAAATAGAGGAAATATTTTAAAAAAATGTTTGATTCCAGTATTTATTGAGTGAAATAAGGGATTGAATTTTAAGGTTAGGCAGCGCAATTTCGTTGTTCCCAAAATCTCCCTTCGCAAGGACGCCACGCGAACTATTCCGCTGAGGGTGCCCATCTGTTAATCACATTTACAGCGCTAAATATATATTGCTATAATTAAATAATGAATATATTCACGTGTGAATCTGCAAAAAGGAACGTGGGCTGGTCGCCGGTAGTGTAGCTTTCATGGGAAATTGGCGCCGTTTTATACAACAGCTGTGAGATATATA
>CAKNXH010062273.1:0-11114 GCA_932178445.1 Andricus quercusramuli
TCCGGGAGTATATCAAATCCCTTGTTCTTGTGGTAAAGTCTATATTGGAGAAACCGGGAGGGCGGTAAGTCAACGTTTAAAGGAACATGAGAGTAAAGTTAGGCTAAAACATTTCACACAATCAGCAGTAGCTGAGCATCATATCGAAACAGGACATAGTATTTTATTTGACAAAACAACCGTCTTTGCCAAAACGTACAATAAATTTCCAAGAAAACATAGAGAAGCAATCGAAATCTTGAAACACCCTAATAACATCAATAGGGACAATGGATATAATACCAATCCGATTTGGCTTTCCGTCCTCCCGGGTTTTTTAAAAAAGACTTGATTGGCCAATCAAGTTCAAGCAGTCCCCACCATGGGGCACTCTGGCCAATCACAGGCATCGTAGAGAATACATATATAAGAACAACATAACCTGAAACTTCAGTTTCAGGTCAACCCTGAAGAAGTGAACTGCAATGTTCACGAAACATCGGCAACATTCATAGTTTCGCACACGATTGAAACCCGAAAAATCTTTAAATTTTAAATTTAAATTTATTATAGTTTATAACAATGTTAACGTTGGGCATTGAGGGTAGTATTTCTTTTGTTATTGTAAATCTCAAAATTTTAAGCAAATTTTTATAATAATCAGTTATGAATTTCATATGGCCCTGAAATGTAAACGTCGCATCGGTAAGTTTATAGGTTATGTTCCATATCTACGAATATGTTATATTTGCTATAAAAAAATGTTGTTATATAAGAAACGTCGTTCTATATTCTTCAGATAAATGATGGAGAAAATTTTAACCTGAAGAGGCTCCACGTCGTGGAGCGAAAGCTCGTTTTTAAATAAATGATAGATCAGTAGATCAAAAACCAACGTCTTTGTATATATTACTGCACTGATCAACAACAAACATCTTATATTAATATTACTATTGAGATTGGTACAATGGATTCTCCTCATCTAGATGAAGAAGGCACGAGGTTTTTTAATAAACTAAAAAACACTTACACGGAAGACACCATCAACGAGTTAAAAAAATGGGTACATAAACTAACTACATTGTCTAAGTTAAAAAATCAAAATAGATTTTTACTAAGGTGCAAATCAAACGGTTTTTTACCGGCGCACATTATAAATTCTGATCCTAAAATCACATTTCATCATCCTCTCAGTATAGGTCATTATCGAAAGCTCTGTATGGATTTTAAAATTAAAACGCTAAAGATTGAGATTATAGACATTAATCATAGAATAAATAAAATCGATAATGAAGTTTATTTTTTAGAGAAAAAGTTAAATCATCTGGCTATAGATGACCAGATAAAATTATTTTTTGAATGTCAAAGAAGAATTATAGATAATATGGTGAAACATATGATTGAAGACTCTATATCCAAGTTTAAATGGTTGAAAGAAACCTACTACAACACTAAATGTACTAAAAAACCAAAAGAAAAATGGCTCTTAAATTTATCAGATAAAGAAATTCCAAACGATGTTGGATACTTCTTGAGTTTAGGTAACAAGTTTTGTACGGGTAACGTAAACAAGGGAAAAATTATTGAAAATGTTTTAGCAAATGTCGAGGAAAAAATTAATCTTATTCCTAGTGAAAAAAGAACTGAATTTAGATCAAATATTTCTAATAAACTTTCGTTATATTTAAACAGCAACTATAATAATAACATTATATCAGAAATTTAAACTATTGGTATTAAAGCAAAAGAATTTATAGCAGAAAATCAAAACAATATCATCATCACTAGAGCAGATAAAGGTAACATAACGGTGGTCATGAACAAGAATGACTATCTTGATGAATGTTACACACTTTTATCAGACAAAAACACTTATATCAAACTTAAGAAAGATCCAACTAATAGTATAAAAAGTGATCTAAATTCAATGATTGGTAAATTTCAAAAAAGAGGTTATATAAAGAAAGATACAGCTAGATGTTTAAAAAGCTACAATTCAGTTGCTCCAAAATTTTACGGATTGCCTAAGATACATAAGCCGGAAAATCCTATGAGACCAGTCACTTCTTTTTCTGGTTCTCCATTACTTTCATTATCAAAATTCACTAGTTTACCTTTAAAACAGATAATTGGAAAAAGTAACACTTTTGTAAAAAACAGTTGGGATCTCATTGATAAAATAAAAAATTTCAACATACCCAATAATTATAAATTGGTTTCGCTGGATGTTAAATCCCGTTTCTTAAATATTCCTAAAGATTTAGTTCTGAAGAATATAAAATTAAATTGGTATAAAATTAGAAAATTAAAAAAATGACCTGCAAAACAATATTTAGAACTCGTTGAATTCTGCATAGACAATTCCTATTGCAGTTTTCAAAATCAATTTTTTAAACAGAATTTCGGTACGCCTATGGGGTCACCGTTATCTGGTGCAATTGCAGATCTAGTTATGGAAAAACTGGAACAGGATGTATTAAAGAGTCTTCCTTTTGATTATGTTTTCTTCTACAGGTACGTGGACGACGTGTTCACATGCGTGCATGAAGATAACATAAATCAATTATTGGAGGCCTTTAATGCATACCATCCCAGAATCCAATTCACTATTGAAATCGAAAATGATTCGAAACTTAATTTTTTGGACGTTACCATCATTAGAGAAAACAATAAACTCATTACTAATTGGTATCGTAAGGACACTAATTCAGGCAGATATGTAAATTTTGAATCTAATATTTCGATTAAAGATAAAATCTCAGTAATTTATAGTCTTACTGATAGGGCTATTAAATTACCTGATTCAAAATTCAGAGATGATAATATTTTAAAAGTCATAGACATTTTAAAGAAAAATGATTATCCTATTAAATTTATAAAAAAATACATTGATAAAAGAATTGAAAAGATCAATAACATTAATTTACAGATTCAGACTAATAATTCACAAGGCTTTGATTGCAGCAAAATTGTGATTTTACCATTTGTTAATGAACTCTCTAGATCATTTACTAATATATTTAAAGAACTTAACATTAAAGCGGTCTTTACATACCAAAAAGATTTGTTTAGATGCTTTTCTAACAACAAAGATGTTACTCCTTTTGATTTAAAAACTCACGTCATATATCGCATTCCCTATGAATGCGGTTTAGTTTACATAGGACAGACAAAAAGATACATAAGAACTAGGATCAAAGAACACATAAGGTAGATGTCCCAGTAATCGGGACGGTCCCAGTAATCGTGAGTTTTGAGGTGTAAACGCCAGAATTAAGTATTTTTCACATAAAAATACAATCCTAAAATATTTTTAAGTAAGGTTGAACAATGCTTGCTGTGGAAACCAAGTTAGTTTTTTCATACAAATAGTGCACATGGGTAAAAAAAATTAATTTGTATTGCCGGTGGCGATGAATCACGAAACGTGGAAAATAGCTTAACATTTTGGTTAGGAAAGGCGTCTCTTTACTTAAGCTTTTACTATGTCAAGAAATTAGTTTATCTGGACGAAAATAATTTTTTTGTAATAAAAAATATTTTTTGTTTCATAAAATAAAGTAAAATCTTAACTTAGTACCTTCTTGTTCAAGAAATATCGGTCACGATTATAGGGACATTTCAAAAGCATAGTTGCTCGAGTAATCGTGACCTGTCACGAAGACTAGGACGACTCTGTCAAAATTTTATTTCCATATTTCGTTACAAATAATAATTTAATTAATTTCAAAAAGGTATGAAATGAAAACGGAGAACTGACTTGTTACTGTGAGTAGTAATCGTAATATAAATTAGTGCTTAAAACTGAAAAAAGGTGATGTAAAATATTTGAATGAGTTTAGAGATTTCATTATCAGTTTTTGAGTTTATTATCATTTTTCGGTGAAGTTAATATTTATTAAGTAATTTTTCATTATATAACATTAATCTATACTGCATTACATAAAGAAAAATGTGTAATAGATATATAATTATTGATAGTTTTAATATTGTCACAACGTAAACAGAAAATAACCTTATTTTTTTAGTCACTGCATTTGATCAAATTTCGTGTGCTACATCTTGTTACTCAAAATTTTAATGATTTTTAATTATAATATTCAGTATTATAAAAGAGTTTCAGCATTGTCGTTATTACTTATCGTGATAAAAATTCTAATAAATATTTATCTCGAATTATTTTTGTGACCACTTTATTTCTTATGAATAAAATATTAATTTTATTCGATAATATTTTTAACTGAAATAAGAACTAAACATTTTAAAAGAAAATTCATTTTCATAATGATTAATTTTCATAGAGTCCATCACACTTATCAGAACTATCAGAAGATTCGATTTTGAGGTTGTTTCGACGGCTTTCATCACAGAGGTCTCAATCAATATAAAACTAATAATACATCTTTCATTTCAATAAAGTATAGTAAAAAAACAAAAATACACTTAAAATACACCTCCAAATTGCTAAAAACTGATTTCAAGAAAACTTAACCTTTTTCACGAAGACTGGGACAACGACTCACGATTACTAGTACATGACAGATTTGGAAATCACGATAACTGGGACATCGGTGCTTTTTTGCTTTTAATTATTTATAAATAAAAAGTAATATTACATATAATGTAAGAACAATTTTTATAATATTCTAGGATGTTTGATGCTTCAATCAGTACCAATCATTTTTCAAATAATCCTACAAAAACAATTTTCTAAATATTTGAAGTCGATGAAATCTCTTACGGTCACGATTACTGGGACGTTTACCTTAAGAGACTGTAAAAAAGATGAAAGAGGTACTGCCTTGGTTCAGTACTCGCATGTTCATGATCATCAATTTTTATTTTCAAAAACAACAATTTTAAGTCATGAAAACCACTGGAGAAAACGAAATTTCAAAGAGATGTTTTACATTATTAACACTTAACCCGTAAACGTTTTTTCGGCACCTTCAACCCGTAAACCTGGGTCGTTCACGTCCAGCGCATTTTTCAATAATTTGCACTGATAGGAAAAATCTGAAAAAATTCAGGGATCACAACTGAAGTCTCTACTCAACAAACATGCAAAAGACTTTTAGATAAAAATAAATTATTTAAACAATTTTTGTAAATAAACAAAATAAAGTCGAAGAGATGCTGTGTTTTCTTCAAAAAATCATAACTTTTGATCTAATTAAACAAATTAAAAAATTAAAAAAGAAAATTAAATTTCAAACATGCGCCTTTCAAGAAAAAAATATTAAAATTTGCTACCACAAAAATAAATGCTTAAGTTTTAAAGGTGAATATTGGGATATTTCATGGAAGTAAGAGTTTTCGAAATAATGAAATTTTCGGACCTACAAACGTTTATATTTATTTAAAATGGTTAAAAAAAAGTAAAAAATACGTAGTGTACTATACATTTTTATAGCTCTAAACAAAGTAAAAAATTGCTAATTTATAATACTTCCGTATTACACTAGAGTCCCACTATAGTAGTTCCCGAGATAAGGGACAAGGTGGTCCAAGGGGACGAGATGGAGCCGTTTGTAAGGTCAGCGGAGTTGCCATGTTTAGGGTTCGGCGCTGTCAGAAGCCACATGAATGAAAGAGAAGAAGAACGGTTTGGAGAGTCCCGAGATAGTGTGAAGCGATGAAGGGTACTCCCGAGACGGCTACTATAGAGGGACTCTGATGTATTCTAAGCAAGTCTATGCTCCTCGCAAACAGGCTTGCGGCACCTAACACAGCAGAAATGCGTTTTTATGTCGCGCTCAGTCACACAAAAAAACATCTTTTCCGTTTTTCCATTTTGTCGGTTCCTAAAATACTTGTTTCCTGTCGCGAAGAACGCGCTGTACATCATCAGATGTACGTTGCTCCATTTTGAGTTCTATGACCAAAATTATTATTTAGTTAGCATTATTATGTTCAAATGCGTTAAAAAAACGTTATAAAGTAAAAAATAATCAAATACTCGCTTGCAGAAAAAACAACCGATTCCGGTAAACCTGGGTCGTTCGTGTCCTCCTCAGACTTCGTTCTATCACCACAAAGAGTAAACGTGAACTAGAGACCTGCCTTCTGGCCCTTAGGTCCCCCTCCTAAATAACTTTTTTTAGGGCAGGGTAAGGTCCGCATCCCTCTCGCAGTCACAGAGTAACTCAGTCAATTAGTTTTCGCTCGGACACGAATGACCCAGGTTTACGGGTTAAGTGTTAAGAATACAAATTCTGTGAATAAAAGATCGGATGTAGAGTACCTTAGTAAGATCTACCATAGTCTTATTTTATCAACGAACAATGCTATCTAAAATTTAAAAAGAGTTATAAATATATTTAAGTGGGCGCTATTGTCCATCTTCGTTTAGATTTGTAGGTTAATATATAATCTCAAAGTATGTGTATGGTATATGGTATGTGTATGTATTTGTATGCATGTGTATATATATATATGTATATGTATGCGTGTACTGTCTATATACATATTTGGCATATATATAGTCTCATTTCACTTGACGCTACAAATTTCTCTCTCCAAGTAATACGTATAACATTGTACGTTGGCCCGCAAAAGAAAATGTTTATAACAATGTTAACGTTGGGCATTGAGAGTAGTATTTCTTTTGTTATTGTAAATCTCAAAATTTTAAGCAAATTTTTATAATAATCAGTTATGAATTTCATATGGCCCTGAAATGTAAACGTCGCGTCGGTAAGTTTATAGGTTATGTTCCATATCTACGAATATGTTATATTTGCTATAAAAAAATGTTGTTATATAAGAAACGTCGTTCTATATTCTTCAGATAAATGATGGAGAAAATTTTAACCTGAAGAGGCTCCACGTCGTGGAGCGAAAGCTCGTTTTTAAATAAATGATAGATCAGTAGATCAAAAACCAACATCTTTGTATATAACAGGTTACATAAATTTTTCAAAATTTCCAGACAAAAATGCCAGTTTACACTTATTCGGTGGTATCACTTTTTCTATACCAAAAGGTTAATAAAACATTATTGGACATTAAATTGCATAATATACAAAAGTGTACACTAGGGTGGTCCAAAAATGCATTGGAAAAATTTTTTTTTGAATTTTTATCGGGACACCCCCCAAATTTGTTCGAATCCACCCAAAAATAAATTCATTTTTTTTTTTTTGAAAAAAATGATATTTAGGGATGGCGCAAGCCCTATGAAGTTTAACATGTATTTCCCATAAGAAAAAAATACGTTTTTGTAAATCTTATTCAGAATCCTCAATATTATCTCAATCGAGTTGAAACTCAACATTTCTCTTTAGAATTAGCCATAGAATACGAATAAAATATCACTTTTCAAATATCACCCCCATAAGTCTGTTTTATAGGGTCCCAAAGAAACCCTATAAGTGAAAAAATGGGTTTTGCGAGTTTTTGGCTATATTTATGATTTCTTTGTGGTTTTTTTAATGCAGATTGTTTCTTATACGTGAAATATGACTTTATACTAAAAATTAGATATTTTAATGAATTCTTTAAACAATTTATTATTGTTTTTAGCAATTTTCTCATAGAATGGAGTTAGAAAGACGCGGTTTTTTCACAAATTTTCCATTTGTTGTCCAATTTCCAATTCGAGGGAAGTGACAGTTCATCAATGTTAACAATAGTGATTGTTTAAGAAATTTACTATAATTATCAATAATATTATATTTGAATAATGCTACAAAAATGCGGATTTTTTTTTAATTTCTGGCTTTTTGTCCAATTTTTATTTAATTTCATTTCATATATTTGTATTTATCCAACAGTCTTACGACCAATTACAGGATAACATACACTGTAAAAAAAGTGGTTGAAAATTGCAAATCGGTTTGTAAACGTTTTACTATGATTCATGCGGTAATTCTACAAGTTTATTGTGAACTTGCAGTAATTAACAGTGCAATTTCACAATATTTGTATCAATTTTACCGTAAAAGTGTAATATTACCACAGGAATCAGTGGACATAAAAATACCAGTGATTAACGTGGTAAATTTCAACCATATTATAACAGATATTATCATGCACTTTTACCAGGTTTCTTTAAAATCACAAAATGTACTGTAATCCAGTTCACATGGAAAGTGTAAAAAAGCAGAACGATGAAAATTTTACCAGAATTTTGTAATTCCACTGTTAACCGCTCGTTGGCGAGCTGTTAACGCTGCGGAGAAAAACAAATTGGCGCGGCCGGTGTCACTCGACAACAACGCGTTACCGTGCGTGTTTTTTTATGTATAAAATAATTTAATATATTCTTTGAGTTTTCTATAAGTACGCACGTAGGCTAATACTGATATTTGGTATATAAGGTGAGTAGAAAAAGTTCCTGCTTAAGTGTCGTATTTGTGTAGAAATAGAGAAAAAAACGTCCTTTAGACAAAAACTGAAACTATACTGTTTATACATGGTCTTCTTCAATTAAACAGTTATAATATTATATCAATTTCGAGGTTACGTATCTCTTTGTCTCGAGATTTCTCCTTAATTTTCATTTATTGTTTCGTGCGTCATATGAAACATAGCTTTTTGCAAAAGAAAAACATGTAGTAAATGACATTTGCCGTAGAGGTTACTTTCCCGTACATGCAGGTTTACCTAGCGCATGCGCAATGAAACATGCCTTCTCCGTTTTACACTGACAGTTGAATTTTGCAAGAGGAACGTAAAATTACAATGTCTGAAATAACGTTACGATAATTATCCTGTCTGCATGTGATTTTAAAGTATCACATTAATTTTCAACTATTGCAGTGAAATTACCACGTTAATCACTGGTATTTTTATGTCCATTGATTCATGCGGTAATTTTCAACCATTTTTTTACAGTGTATCTATGTTATCATTAACATAGAGTACACACAACGCAGTTACATTACAATGTTTTACAATATTCGATTATTATATTTCCAGGTGTAAACTTACATGAATAATGGCAAAGCATATATTTGAGCGATATACAGGGTGATTCACACTTCATCATACACCTTGTATATACAGATTCCTTGTCAAAAACCAAACAACAAATTACAATGGCAAAATGTTGTACGCTCAATAGTTTTTAAACTATTGATAATTGCAGCGAGCTAATAGGAGGTTGTTATTATCGCGCGTTCATGAGCAACTTGCGCGAACGAACTGTTGATGTCTTACTTCAAGTTAGTAAAAAAAGTCGTAACAGTCAGACCAGAGACAAAAGGTTCGAAACAACGTGAAGTTCGTTAAACATATCACTGCCACTTGTTTAGGGAATCCCCCGATTTAAATACTCAATTTAAACTAAATCTAAACTAAATTATTACAGATAGAAAATCTCAACTTTAAAATTCATTTTTAGCTGCAGTTTCATAAAAAAATGCAATGCATAAATCGAATATCTTGTTTCAAATTCTGCGGACTTGAATTTCAATAAAATTTTTATTTACTCGTTCTAACCGAAGACTTTTCTGTTTTTTAAAAGAGTCTGAATGTTATGTAAATTAAAATCATCATAAAACTTGAAGCAAATAGACTACTTATTTAGGCTTCTAAATAAATTATCACGGAAGTAAGTTCATTCCATTCTGTAATCTTATAGTCATTGTTAATTTTGTTAAAATACAAGTAACTGAAATTCTGCAAGGAATGGAAAAGAACGACTTGTTCGGGTAGAATAAGTGTTTTTTTATTTCAGACTTGTTAATAAATTTTCAAGAAAGAAAGTCTACTAAGCTTAAAGAATGTTAGTTTTTTGCATTTAAAAACATTCGACGACATTCAAAAACATTTTAAATATTCAAAAATGTTACAGGGAATTTTAAAGAATTCTGTGGAATTCAAGAATCGATTACATCATCACTCGCTGGAAGCTAAGTCCTCGACATAACTTGAGTGATTGGTAAATAATTAGGAAATTTAGAGAAGTTAAAAGTTTTCAAAAACCAAATAATTCAATTTGTATTCTCATAGCTTGAAAAGTATTAAAAACTTTTTAAGTTATAATGAAAAAATTTTGAAGGAAATTCTACGGAATTCGGGAGAATTCTGTGGAATTCAAATAACAAGTTCAGCTTCATTCACTGCTAGCGTAGCTTCTACAGAATTCAAAGCAAGTTATGCATTTAATTCAGGTAATGAACTCCTCGAGAAATGTTTTGCAATTTCGTTGCCAGTGAAAGATACTTGATAATTTTCGAATCTCGTTTAAGTGTGAAGTTGCACCAAAGAGTCAAAACCTTCTGCAAAAATAAACGAAGGGAAAATAATACAATCTGAACAGGCATTCTCATACTAACTTGAAGTAAGACATCAACAGTTCGTTCGCGCAAGATGCTCATGGACGCGCCAGAATAACAACCTCCTATTGGCTCACTGCAATTATCAATAGTTTAAAAACTATTGAGCGTACAACATTTTGCCATTGTGATTTGTTGTTTGGTTTTTTACAAGGAATCTGTATATACAAGGTGTATGATGAAGTGTGAATCACCCTGTATAAATTTAGATATAAGCCTCAATGGAAGTTAAAAAGTTTGACAATGACATATGGACCATATCAAGAGGAACTGTACTATTTCCACTAATTTTGTTTACAATACCACACATTCTATTTATAGGCGTATGGATTATTCGATTAGGTTTCTTTTTTGAAGTTTCAAGATAAAAAGGCACCACGGAGCGGGTATTTCGTGGAGGAGCAAACCATAGTATCTCAGCTAGTAAATAGGGACAGTCGACATAACCCTTCAGTAATTTCAAGAGAAATAAAATGGAGTGGACAGTCCTACGATCTTTCAAAGTCCATATTTTGAACCTGTCACAGAGTTCAATGTAATCAGAACCGGGAGGTAGAAATTGCCCATTTACTTTCCAATTCAGAAATTTAAAAAATTTCTTTTGACATTTGTCGATTGATTCGATTAGGTATTCTGCTGTAGGATACCAGATCACAGATCCATATTCTAGTTTTGATCTAACTAGCGCAAAGTACAGAGAACTCAGTGCAATCGGATTTTTAAACGAACGACAGGTTCTCATTAGAAATCCCAGTGCCCTATTGGCTTCTCTAAGTAAGTAATCAATATGAATATTGAAGCGCAACGCATTATCCATATTCAAACCAAGGTCCTTTATAAAGTGGACCTTTT
>CAKNXH010062274.1:4409-20319 GCA_932178445.1 Andricus quercusramuli
TTTAATAGTTGATATTTCAACTAAAAGAGATTCGTTTTTATCCAAAAAGATTAATTTTCTAAGAAAAAAAAAATAAAGAAAAAAATGCATGAATTTTCAGTGAAATAGTTAGATTTTCAACCAAAGAAGTGAATTCTTAGCTGAAATGATAAATTTTCAACTAAAAACGTAAATTTTTAACAAAATAATTGAATCACCAACCAAATCAGATTAATTATTAACCAAACAGTTGTATTTTCAACCAACGAAGATGGTACCAAAAGAGATGAATTTGCAACCATCTTTTAAATTGTCTGTTATTATTCCAAAAATTTTGAAAAATTGTTCAAAATAAAAATCTCGCCTTAAAATTTTTTGGATTTTTTTTTGACATTTTTAGAAAAACTTTGTTGTTTTAGTCTGGCACCGCATAGTCGGAAAAAATCCCCTTTTTAGACAAAAATCAATCAGCTCGAATATTTCACTCTAAATTAACAAAAATTTGTTATTTAACAACAAAGTTAAAACTTTTTTTGTCTAACTTTTCATTGATAACATTTCTTTGAGGATTTTCAGATTTATTGAGACATATCATCTATGAGTGTAACGACTAATTAAAAATAATTCCCAGTCGGTCAGAGAAAGAAAAATAATTGTTTATAATGTTATAAATAAGCTATTGAACAAAAGTTATATTTTCGTAATTCACAATGATAGCTATTTTAAATCCATTAATTTTATATGAAATATGACAGTTAATAATCTGCTTACAAGGAGATAAGAATAGCTGCTCTTTACCAATTATTCAAACAATTGTCATAAACAATTGCACACTTCAATCATTTTTTCAAGAATATGATTCATTTTTTTGTGGAATCAACTTGAAATATTTTTACGAGACTCCTTGCTGCCATATTTTTCTTAATTGCAAAAACTGTTAATTATATAAACATTTTTTATAAACAAATACACATTTTGACCATTTTATCATCAATGGGCCTAATTTTTTGCGGAATGAAGGAGAAATGTCTTTTCAGGGACTGCCTCCTCACATATTTTTCATAGCGATACAAAATTTCAATCATATTAACAATTTTTATAAACAAATGTACATTTTCACTATTTTTTCACAAATAGTATATATATATATAAATAAATAGTTTATATATAATAATTTCATGATGATAATAATTATTAATTATATAAACAATGATTACAAACAAATTCAAATTTTCACAATTTTTTCAAGAATAGACTTAATTTTTTTTCCGAAAATCTTGATATGAAAATTAAGCCCATTCGTTAAAAAATGGTGAAACTGTATGTTTGTTTATGAAAATTATTGATAAAATCAATAGTTTTTCTAATTTTTAAAAACTTGACAGTAACGAGTCTTTAGCATAAAATTGCAAGTTGATTTCAGAAAATAGAGCCTATTCATGAAAAAATGGTGAAAATGTGCATTTGTTTATGCAAATCGTTTATTCAATCAACCGTGCTTGTTATTATGAAAAATATGAGAGCAAAAAGTCTTTGGAAAAACATTTTGTTTTTTGGCCCCCCCCCCCCCCCCATAATGAAACCTATTAATGAAAAAATGGTGAAAATATGCAATTTTTTATAACAATTGTTTATATAATTAACGTTAACTAATTGTAAGTTTGCATTTTCATCAGCTATATTTCATACAAAATCTATATAATTGAAATAGCTAATCATAGGGAGTCACAAAAAAATTATTTTTGTTTATAACATTATAAACAGTTTTCATCCTACTCTCACCTACTCAAAATGATTTTCAGTTAGTGATTACATTGATTTCTAGCATTTTTTAATAATTTTGAAAATCTTAAGAGAAATTTTACCACTGAAGAGTTAGATGACGAACCCTGCTAGAAGTAAGGGGATGGAAACCTTATCCGTTTTAAACCGCCATCTATCCACAAGTATCCGTTCGAATAATTTTTTGATACTCTTCAATCCGTTTGTATCCGTTGGATATCCATCTATCCGTTTGAATAATAATCCATTCTAATCCATAATTTTTTATTCGTCACCCTTCCCTTGTATATCCGCGACCTACTTTGATTTTTCTCGTTATGTAACAAGGATAGAATTTTAATCCGTGCCAATAATTACTTATTCTCTTGAATCCGTTCTCCACAATATAGGTTTTTAAAATGACGGATTGAAACGGATATATATTGATAGCATATTTCTACTTGAAGACGGATTCAAACGGACAGATATGGACAGATTATTTTTATTTGAAGATGGATTAGAAAGGATAGAATATTTCAAGTTGAAGACGGATTAAAACTTATAAATAGAATGCCATCTCCCTGATAAGGATAAAAATGTTCGGAATGAAACGGAAAGGGGCGGATTAAATTCCACTTCACGTTTTGAAAATTATTCAAACGGATAAAGATTAATAAAATCTAGAAAAGATAGAACATGATTGGAAAGGATGCAAAGTCCTCATTCAAACATATGAAAAATTTCTATCCGTTTTAATCCGCTTATTCCTATCCCTTTGAATCAGTTTACTTCCAGCCGGAAAGTTTATTCTTCGTTGATAAATAACATTTTTTTGATTATTCAGAGTCATGCTTAAAAACTTTTAAGTTAAAAAGAAACAACAATGTCTGCTTTTGTTTATGCAATGTTTAATTTTGTAAAGAAAGTAATATTTACAAAACTTACGATTTGAGGGTAGGGTTTGATACTGAGACATGTCGGCGATAAATACGCTTTTCTATTTTTGAGTAACATTTTTGCAAAATTTAAGGGATCTGCTTCAATCAACAGTCCAGTCCATCCGTAATAACGTTCAAGATTCAGAGTATTGCTTCGAGTCTCACCGTCATAAGCACCACATTCGATGAAAAATCCATTTCTCTGCAAAAAGAAAATTGAATCAATCATTTCAAAGATTACTGAAGGAATGTTTTCAAATTATTTTTAAATATTTTGCTTCCCCATAGAGGGAGTTTTTTAGTTAGTTATTTAGTAACAGCGTCGGGGGTTTCCATTTATAATGCATAATATTGCGCAATATACTTGAGTGAGTACCCGCGCACTGCGCCTTTCCGCTACGCTGCTGGTGTTTTCCAGGTAAGAGTATTCTTAGAGAAAAATATCCCTCTATGAGGAAGCAAATTTATTTGATACCTATGAGGAAGCAAAATGCTTATGAAATGAGGAAAAATAAATACACACATAATGAATTCATCCATAGTATTTCGAAACGGTATTTTTTATTGTACCTATTTACCGAATGATTGAAAATTTTTCGTATAACTTCTGCCTGGCCCATAGAAGGGTCTTTCACCTCCGGCGATTGAAGAGAATAATTCAGTTCGTGTTTTTCAATTATCCAATTTTCTCTAACTTCACGAACTAGGTCTTTGTTCCTTTGAGAGACATTTTCCGTATTGTACCACTTATTGCCTGAAAAAAATTTACATCTGAGAAGTAGGGAAGAAAGTTTTATTTTAAAATTGAGTTTAGCAACTGAGAAAAATGGAAATGCAAAATACAAACATAGCGTAGCCAAATTACATTGCGAAAGTTGAAATTGCTGAGAAAGATAATATTTTTTTATTTACAATATTAGAGGAGTAGATTAAATTATTAGCATAGGTCTGAAGTAATTTAATTTGTAAATAAAAAAATAAAATAGTAAAATTTAAAGAAGCACTGAAGAAAAATAGTGAAAAATAATTGAAAAATTGAAGAGAAAGAAAAGTAATAGGAAATACTTACTTTTAGAAAAATTGTACCAGGTTGCCAAAACTGCAAAAAAATATAATTTTTTTTTATTCTTACAAATTAGAGAACCTGGTAATCAGGGTATTTTTAAAAATTTCAAGGAATTTTAAAGATTTTTAAAAGATCATGAGGGATTTGAAATTATTTTTAATATTTTAGGGTATTTTTGAAGATTCCGAGGAATTTTCAAAAGCTTTGAAAAGTATCAAGGGATTTCAAAAGATTTTAGAAGAGTTGTAATATCTTAGGGCATTTAAAAAAATTTAAGGTATTTAGAAAAATACTAAGCAATTTTCAAGAGCATTCCAAAAATTCAAGGTATCTCAAAATATTTGCAATATTAGGGTATTTAAAAAAATTCCAAGGAATTGTGAATAGATTCCAGGAATTTAAAGGAATTGCAAAGTATTTCAAAGAATGTATGGTACTTTTAATAATTCCAAGGAATTTTCAAGTGCTTCAAAAAATTTCAAGGATTTAGAAAACTTTCAAAGAATTTTGAATATTCAAGGGTATTTTAAAATATTGCAAGAAATTTTAGGGTATCTTAAGAGCTTTCGAGGAATTTTCAAGAGCTTTGAAAAATTTCAAGGGCTTGCACAAGATGTAAAAGGATTTGAAATATTTATGGTATTCCAAAAGATTCGAAGAAATGTGTAGTAGATTTTTATACCTTAAAGAAATTCCAGAAAATTAAAAAAAATTCAGGGTAGTTTTAAAATTCCTCAGAAATTGTCAAGAGATTTAAGAAATTTCAAGGGTTTTTCGAATATTAAAAATATTTTAGGGTACTTAAGGAGATTCCAAGGAATTTTCAATTAATTTTAATAATTTAATGGGATTCTGAAGAATTTGGAATATTTTAAGGTATTTTGAAAAATTCCAAGCAATTTTCAAGTGCTTCAAAAAATTTCAAGTTATTTCAAAAGATTTTGAATATTTTAGGGTACTTCATAAGATTCCAAGGAATTTTCAATTTATTTGAGTAATTTAATGGGATTTCATAGGATTTGAAATATTTTAGGGTATTTTGAGAGATTCCAAAGAATTTTAAAATGATTTAAATAATTTGAAGTTATTTCAAAATGTTTGAAGGCATTTTTGAAAATTCAAAGAAATTTTCAAGAGCTTCACAAAATTTCAAGGGATTGCACAAGATTGCAATATATTTATAGTATTTCAAAAGATTCCAAGAAATTTGTAGTAGATTTTTAAGCCTCGAAACTTTTTTTAAAAATTCAGGGAAGTTTAAAAATTTTCCAGGAATTTTCAAGAGATTTAGAAAATTTCATGGGATTTCCAAAGATTACGAATATTTTAGGGTCTTTAGAAAATTCCAAGGAATTTTCGATTAATTCCAATAATTTATTGGGATTTTAAAGGATTTGGAATATTTTAGGGTATTTCAAAAGATTCCACAGAATTTTCAAGAGCTTTGAAACGTTACAAGATTTTCAAAAGATTCCAAGAAAAATCTAGTAGATTTTAATAATTTTAAGGGATTCCAAAGAATTAAAAAATATATAGGGTATTTTGAAACATTCCAAATTCAAAAGATTTTGAATATTCTAGGGTATTTTAGAAGATTCCAAGGAATTTTCAATATATTTAAATAATTTAAATGTATTCCAAACGATTGTAAAAGTTTTAGGGCATTTTTGAAACTTGCAAGGAATTTTAAAGATTTTTCAAAAGTATGAAAGGATTTCAAAGGATTTTAATTTTTTAGGGTATTTAAAAGAAATTCCAAAGCTTTAAAAAGTTTCAAGGAATTTTTAAAAATTTCCAAGAATTTCCAATATTTTATGTCTATTCAGGAAAATTACAATAATTTGTAATATATTTTAATAATTCAAAGGGATTCCAAAGGATTTTTAAGAGTTTAGGGTATTTAAAAATATTCCAAGGAATTTTCAAGATTTTTAAAAAATTTCCAGGGATTTCAAAACATTAAAAACATTTTAGGGTATTTTAGAAGATTTCAATGGATTTTATGGGATTTCCGAGGATTTCAATGATATTAAAAGACTTTAAGAGAAACTCTCAAGGTATTTCACAGGAAGTTATCAAGTTATCCTGAATTCTTTTCAATTCTTCGGAATTCTTTGGAATTCTTTTGAATTTTTGAATTCACTTCAACTCTTGTAAATTGGCTTAAATTTTATTAAATTCACTCATTTCTACTCAATTGAATGGATTTTCAAAATTTTTAAATTAATTCATCTTGAAGTATTTTAAGCTCACCTTAAATTCGTAGTCATTTCATAAAATTCTTTTTGATTTCCTTCAATTTTTTCTGAACTCATTTCAAACTTACTGAATTCAATCAATTTTTCAAAATTTCCAATTATTGTTAAATTCAACTTCAATATTTATGAATTTCATCGAATTCGTTTCAATGCCCTTAAATTCCTTTTAATTCATTCAAATTCAACTTAAATGGAATTATATCCATTTTTAATATTTTCCCCAATTCATTTGAATTCTTCTGAATTCTTCTGAATTATTTTGAATTCTTTTGAATTCTTTTGAATTCTTTTGAATTCTTCTGAATTCTTTTGAATTCTTTTGAATTCTTCTGAATTCTTTTGAATTAAAAATCAGTGACATTATTTATTAATAATGCATATTAGTCACTTTTGGTTACTTTTTCAGGTTGAATAAGTCAATTTTCACTTTTTTCAAGTAAATTAAGCTGAGAGTAATAAATTTAAAATTGTTTTATTGCATTTATAAAAGATTCTATATTTAAAATGTTGCTTTATAAAAATTTCGGTCTTTAAATAATAATGGTTAGGGAATTTTCAAAATGAAGTTTTTAATAAATTCCATATTTACCAATTTGGTACACTTCCGATGAAACTTCATCCATGGAATTTCGAGGCGTGGGCGCGAACATATAATTGTTCAAATAAAAACTCAGAACTGATAACAATGTGAGTGTGAAAAATAGTCCCGAAACACAAATCCATTTTCGACGTGGAAAATATTGTGGGAAGCCAGACTAAATAAATTTTTTAATATTAATTAAAAACAATTTATATAATTAATAAATTAAATTATTATAAATATTAATACTCTTGCGCCGGTGAATTCAAAATTTCAAATTATCAAATAAATTATTGAAAATATTATATGTTTTATGTTAGTGCTTTTTACTGGAAATTAGTATTTTCAAAAAAGAATTTCAGTATAAAATCATGAAATTTCGAGGAATGTGATTTCCGTGGGAAATTCTTATTCTTAACAAAAATTTGCATTAGTTTAAAATAATATTAACAATCTTTAGCACTTTTTTTACATTAGCTTAGTGTTTTTCGTCTGAAATTGCTATTTGAGAACAAAAACTTGCATTAATGAAATATGTTGTTATTGTTTTTAAAAAATTATAAAAATAATAATAATTCAATAAATAATTAAAATTGCTTTTGTGTATGAAAAATCATTGGATTTCAAAAATTGAACTTACAATTTTGAACAACTTCAGGTTGTGCTAGTGATTTTCGTACGAAATTCTTATTTTTGAACAAAAATTTGCACCAATAAAAAATATTGTCCTTTCTTTTCTTTTATATTATTTCAGATAATTTAGACTTTAGTTAAAAATTTTGAGAGAAAACAAAATAATATTTGCGCTCGTAGCGCACATTTTTTTTCGTAATATAATATCATAATCCCGAATAAATAAAATTATTTATGTTAATAAATCAAAAACTTAACCCGAGATCTGTGATAAGTTTTTAACAAATTCTTGTTTAAAAGAAGATTTACTATCCTCAACATATGTTACCTTATATTAGCGTTTTTCGTGTGAAATTGATGTTGTTTATAAAAAATTCTCAGATTTCAAAAATTATAATTACGATTTTGTACACATTTAGACTATGTTAGCGTTTTTCTCAAGAAATTGTTATTTTCAAAAAAAAATGTCATTCGTTTAAAATATTATTTACAATAATTAACATTTCTTTACTACATAATGTTACTCTTTTTCGTCTAAAAATGCTATTGTCAAAATCATTAGCCTTTTTTTACAGAAGATTTACAATATTCAACGTTTTTTTTTATATTGTGTTAGTATTTTCCGTCCAAAATTGCAATTTTTTAAACAAAAAATCATCATTAGATTTAAACAATTAAACTTACAGTTTTGAACAAACTTCGGTTATGTTAGTGTTTTTCGTCAGAAATTGTTATTTTTTATGAACAATTTGCCTTTTTTTAAAGAAGATTTACAATCTTGAACGTTTTTTTTTATATTGTGTTAGCATTTTTCGTCTCAAATTGCGATTGTCTATAAAAAATTAATTATAGATTTCAAAAATTGAACTTGCCATTTCGAACGATTTCCGGCTATGTTAGTGTTTTTCGTCGGAAATTCTAATTTTTTAAGAAAAATTTGCCTTTTTTTGAAAGAAGATTTATAATCTTAAATATTTTTTCTATATAATGCCAGTAATTTTTCTTTCAAAATTGCTATTGTCTATAAAAAAACCATTATATTTCAAAAATTAAACTTACAGTTTTGAACAAACTTCGGTTATGTTAGTGTTTTTCGTCAGAAATGGTTTTTTTTGATGAAAAATTGGCCTTTTTTTAAAGAAGATTTACAATCTTCAACGTTTTTTTATATTGTTTCAGTATTTTTCGTCCAAAATTGTGATTGTTTATGAAAAATTATTATTAGATTTTCAAAATTAAACTTACAATTCTGAAAAAAATTCGTTTAAGTTATTGTTTTCCGTCGGAAATTGTTATTTTTTAAGAAAAATTTGCCTCTGTTTAAAAGAAGATTTACAATAATTAATACTTTTCTTGTATTACGTTAGTATTTTTTATCTAAAAATGCTATTGTTTATAAAAAACCATTATATTTCAAAAATTAAACTTACAGTTTTGAACAAACTTCGGTTATGTTAGTGTTTTTCATCAGAAATATTGTTATTGTTTATGAAAAATTTGCCTTACTTAAAGAAGATTTACAATCTTCAACATTTTTTTTATATTGTATTAGTATTTTTCGTCTAAAATTGCGATTGTTTATAAAAAATTATTATTAGATTTAAAAAATTAAACTTACAATTTTGAACAATCTTCGGTCACGTTAGTGTTTTTCGTCGGAAATTGTTATTTTTTAAGAAAAATTTTCCTCTGTTTAAAAGAAGATTTACAATCATTAATATTTTTTCTGTATTACGTCAGTATTTTTCTTTCAAAATTGCTATTCTCTATAAAAAAACCATTAGATGTCAAAAATTAAACTTACAGTATTGAACAGACTTCGGTTATGTTAGTGTTTTTCGTCAGAAATGGTTATTTTTGATGAAAAATTGGCCTTTTTTTAAAGAAGATTTACAATCTTCAACGTTTTTTTATATTGTGTTAGTATTTTTCGTCTAAAATTCCGATTGTTTATGAAAAATTATTATTAGATTTTAAAAATTAAACTTACAATTTTGAAAAAAATTCAGTCAAGTTATTGTTTTCCGTCAGAAATTGTTATTTTTTAAGAAAAATTTGCCTTTGTTTGAAAGAAGATTTACAATCTTTAAAATTTTTCCTGTATTACGTTAGTATTTTTCGACTAAAAATGCTATTGTTCATAAAAAATCATTAGATTTTAAAAATTAAACTTACAATTTTGAACAAACTTCGGTTATGTTAGTGTTTTTCGTCGGGAATTGTTATGTTTGATAAAAATTTTGCCTTTTTTAAAAGAAGATTTACAATCGTTAACGTTTTTCATATTTTTTTAGTATTTCCCGTCTAGAATTGCGATTGTTTATAACAAAATTATTAATGGATTCCAAAAATTGAACTTACCATTTTGAACATTCTTCGGTTATTTCAGTGTGTTTCGTCGAAAATTGTTATTTTTTAAGAAAAATTTCCCTCTGTTTAAAAGAAGATTTACCATCTGTAATATTTTTTCTGTATTACGTTAGTATTCTGTTCGCATTTGTCGTCTAGAATTGCTATTTCTGAACGAAAATTAGCTATCAATCAAAAATCTTGTCCCTGCCTTATTGAAAGTAAACGAATTGAAACCTTATCCGTTTTAATCCGTCATTTATCCACAATTATCCGTTTGAATACATTTTTATACTCTTCAATCCCTTTGTATCCGTTAGATATCCATCCATCCGTTTGAATAATAATCTTATCCGGTGTAAATATCCATTTTATCCTTCTGTATCCGTTTTTGTGTATTACTATACGTTTTTATACTTATACGTTTCAATCCTATATTCTTTATCCGCGACTCTATCCTTATCTATCCGTCAACTACTTAGATGTGATCTCGCTATCTATCATGGATTAAAAATTTATCCGTTTCAATCCGTTCTCATCCTCTCCAATCCTATCTCTAAAAAATATATTTTCTTAGCGCTATAATCCAGGAATCTCTATCCGCAACCCTATCCTCGTTTATCTGAGACCTACTTTGACATTCCTTAATATCTATCACGAATAGGATACTCATCCGTAACAATCATAACCTATCCTCTTTAATCAGTCTCCACAATACATATTGCTTATCCGTCCAATCCATAATTTTCTTTCCATCACCCTATCCTTGTCTATCCACGAACTAGTTTCATTTTCATCATTATGAATACGGATAGAATATTAATACAATTTTCACTGCAGATACATACGGATAGAATTTTCTTCATTGAAACTGATACGCAAGGATGTAATATTATTAGTGCATTACAGATTCAAAAGGATAGACGCGGATAGAGTATCAATAGATGTAGACTGATTGAAACGGATAGATATGGATAGATTATTTTTATTTGAAGATGGATTAAAAAGGATACATAAGGATAGAATATTTTTAGTTGAAGGCGGATTAAAACGGATAAATAGGGTACCATCTCACGGATAGACGAGGCTAAAAAAGTTCGGAATGAAACGGATAGAGGCGGGTTAAATTCCACTTAACGTATTGAAAATCATTCAAACGGATAAAGATTTAAAAATCTAACCCGAATAAGTAATATTACTTATATCGAAAATTATAAGCTTTACCCGGGATCTGGGATCCGTTTTAAAAACATTCATGTTTAAAAGAAGGGTTAAAATCTTTAACATTTTTTTGTTACGTCATGTTAGAGTTTTTCGTCTAAAATTGCTATTGTTTATCAAAAATCATCAACTTTAAAAAATTAAAATTTTGAAAAACTTTAGGTTGTGTTAGTGCTTGTCGTCAGAAACTGTTATTTTTTTAACTAAAATCTGAATCAATCAAAACTTTTGTTCTTGCTTTTTTTTCTATTATTTTGGATAATTTACATTTTAGTTTAAAAATTGTGTTGCAAAAAAAATTCTACGAAAAATTATAGTTTCATTTCTAGTATAGTTTGATAAACCTGATTAAGTAAAATTATTTATATTAATAAATCATAAACTTTATCACAGATCTGGGATCCGTTAAAACATGCATCTTTAAAAAAAGGTTTACAATTTTTTTAATTTGTTTGTTACTTTATGGTAGTGTTTTTTTCAACAATGGCTATTTTTCATAATAAATTATTAGAGTCTAGGGAAAATTTTCATCAATCGTTTTGCCTTTCTTTTCTATTATTTTAGAAGATTTATATTATTATTGATTAATTGTGCGAGTTAGCGAAATGAAAATAATCGCGTGCAAGTTTGTTTTCTTCTGAAATATCATAAGCCTGAATAATTAAAATATTTATATTAATAAATCATAAACTTTACCCGAGATTTACAATCTTCAACATTTTTTATTATGTTATCTTGGTGTTTTTGTCTAAAATTACTATTGTTTATAAAAATTAGATTTCAAAAATTGAACTTACAATTTTGAAAAAATTTAGGTTGTGCTAGTGTTTTTTGTTGGAAATCGGTATTTGTGAAAAAAATTGCATTAATTTGCTTTACTTTTCTATTATTTTAAATCAATTATATTTTATCTTAAAAATTGTGAAAAACAAGAAAATAATCTCGCGCGTAGCGCACATGTTTGTTTTATAATATAATATCATAAACCCGAAAAAGTAAAAATATTTATATCAAAAAATCATAAACTTTACCCGAGATCTGGGATCCGTTTTCAAAACATCCATGTTTTTCTTCACTCAAAAATTAATCCGAATGCAAGAACTTGAATGAATTTTGAATAGTTCAATGTCTGTACAAATTTCAAACTGACCAATCAAAGCCGATCATAAAAGCTGTCACCTGGTTTGATAAGACGGATAAGACTGATAAATGGCACTAAACACTTGCATAAGTTTGACGTACACACTACGCCTGTTTTTCAAGTATATAATTAGATGCACGATAAAAACATTTCAGATCGATCCACGATCGATCTTCAGCTAATTTTAAATGCGAAGGCATCCTTGAACTTTAGTTCACTTGAAAGATTGTTTTACCATTCTGGAAAACTTCACCTTTCAGGAAATTTCAAAGGTAATCAATATACCTATCGAATTGAGTCCGAATTAAAAAACTGGGAGATGTGCGTTATCCTGTGATAAAACCGGTACTGAATTCTCGAGCCATTCATGTTGGAAAGACTCTAGTAGGTGTGGGTGTAGGACTATTAATACTTCACCGCGTCACGCGTATAACTGGTGACCTATTCTGAACTACGTCGGAAACTACGCCGGAAACTACGTCAGAAACTACGTCAGAAGCTACGTCAGAAACTACTTCAGAAGCTACGTCGAAACCGACGTCATTTACTATCCCAATTTCCGACGTAGTTTACGACGTCGTTTCCGACGACAGAATTTTCAATAATCCTAATCTATTAATGATGAATTATCAATAGATTAAGATTATTGAAAATTCCGACGTCGTAAACTACACCAGATACTACGAGGAAACTGCGCGGGACGCTACGTCGGAACCTACGTCGGAACGTCGCAGAGTGATTTTTTTACAAAATTTTGTTTAAATTTCTGCTGACTACTCAATTTTTGACCGATTCTAATAGACTTGTTTTTTTAAATACTCGTAACGAATTACAATTTCATGTAGCACTGCTACTTTTTTAGTTTCTTCAAAAAACTAACCTAAAAAAATATGAACTTGCCAAGGTAGCTGAACCACGAAATTTCGAAACATTTAAAACCATGAAATCGGTAATATCTTTACACATAAACCTCAAACTCACAAACCTCAAACCCACGAACCTCAAGCCCACGAACCTCAAACCCCCAAACCCGTAAAACCACAAACCTTGAACTCACAAACCTCAAACCCACAAAAATTATACCTTAAACCCACGAACCTCAAACCCACAAACCTCAAAACCGCGAACCCGTAAAACCACAAACCCCAAACCCACAAACCTCAAACACATAAATCTGAAACCACAGATCCACAAGCCCACATCAAGCCCACAAAACTTCAACCAAAAACCCTCAAACCCGTAAACCCACAAACCTCAAATCCACAAACCTCAAACACACAAAAATTATACCTCAAACCCCCACACCCGTGAACGCACAAACCTCAAACACATAAACCTAAAACCATAAACCCTAAACCCATGAACCATAAACCATAAACCCATAAACCATAAAGGTTCGTGGGTTTGTGGACTATTCTGCATGATGTACTTATATGCTGAGTTTTATGAAAATGGGGTTTGATGTTTGTGGGTTTGCTGTTTGTGGGTTTGAGGTTTGTGGATTTGTGGTTTTAGGTTTATGTGTTTGAGGTTTGTGGGTTTAAGGTATAACGTTTGTGGGTTTCAGGTTCGCGATTTTGAGGTGGGTTTGTGGGTATGAGGTTTAATTTTTGTGGGCTTTTGAGTGTTTGAGGTATGTGTGTTTGCTATTTGTGGCTTTGTGGTTTCAGGTTTATGTGTTCGAGGTTTGTGGGTTTGGGGTTTCAGGTTTATGGATTTGTGAGTTTGAGGTTTGTAGGTTTATGGGCTTGGGGGGTTTATATTTGTGCGTTTGAGGTTTCTGGGTTTGACGTTTGTGGATTTAAGGTATCATTTTTGTGGGCTTGAAGTTTGAGGTTAGTGCGTTTGAGGTTTGTGTGTTTGGAGGTTTGTTGGTTTGAGGTTTGTGGGTTAACTGTTTGTGGGCTTGTGGATTTGTGGTTTTAGGTTTATTTGTTTGAGGTTTGTGGGTTTGGGGTTTCAGGTTTATGGATTTGTGAGTTTGAGGTTTGTAGGTTTATGGGCTTGGGGGGTTTATGTTTGTGCGTTTGAGGTTTCTGGGTTTGATGTTTGCGGATTTAAGGTATCATTTTTGTGGGCTTGAAGTTTGAGGTTTGCGGGTTTAAGGATTGTTCGTTTGAGGTTTGTGGGTTTACGGGTTTGGAGGTTTGAGGTTTGTTGGTTTGAGGTTTGTGGGTTGGAGGTTTGTGGGTTAGCTGTTTTTGGGCTTGTGGATTTGTGGTTTTAGGTTTATGTGTTTGAGGTTTGTGGGTTTGAGGTTTTAGGTTCATGGATTTGTGAGTTTGAGGTTTGTAGGTTTATGGGCTTGGGGGTTTTGAGGTTGTGGACTTAAGGTTTTTGGGTTTGAGGTTTGTGCGTTTACGGTTTTGGGGGTTTGTGAGTTTGAGGTTCATAGGTTTGAGATTTGTGGGTTTGAGGTTCATAGGTTTGAGGTTTGTGGGTTTGAGGTATAATTTTTGTGGGTTTGAGGTTCGTGAGTTTGAGGTTCATAAGTTTGAGGTTTGTTAGTTTGAGGTATGTGAGTAAAGATAGTACCGAATTCATGGTTTTAAAAGTTCAAAAATTTCGTGGTTCAGCTACCTTGGCAAGTTCATATTTTTTAGGTTAGTTTTTTACAGAAAACTAAAAAAGTAGCACTGCTACATGAAATTATAATTTATTACAAGTATTTAGAAAAAAATTATTTTTACCTAAAAAAGATTTTAGTTTGACATTTCAACATCAATATATGAGTTTCAAATAAAAAGAAAATTTTCTACGAAGCTACTTGAATTTTCAACCAAAAAGGATGACCTTTTAACAAATTTATTGAATTTCCAATCAAACAGTTGCATTTTCATCCCAGAAAGATTAAATTTCTACTAAAACAGATGATTTTCTTAGTTAAAAAGACAAATATTTTTAAAAAATAGTTAAATTTTCATCCGGAAAATATTTTGAAAAATAGTTAAATTTTCATCCAGAAAATATTTTCAAAAATAGTTCAATTTTCATCCGACAAATATTTAGATTAATTTTTCAACATAAAATGTGAATTTTTCTCAAACGGTAAATTTTCTACGGAATAGTTGAATTTTCAACAGAACTGTAGATTTTTTAACCAAAAAGGATGACTTTTTAACAGAATTATTAAATTTCCAAACGAGCAGTTGCACTCATATCCAATAAAGATCAAATTCCTACTCAGACTGAAGAATTTTTAAATAAAAAAGAGCCTTAAATATTAGTCTAATTTTCACCCAAAAAAGATTACAGTTGATTTTTCAACAAAACAGTTGAATTCTTGACCAGAAAGGAAGACTTTTTAACAAAATTATTAAATTTTCAACCAAAGACTTACATCATTATCCAAGAATGATGAAATTTCTACTGAAGAAAATGAATTTTCAAAGAAAAAGGACAAATTTTCGACAAAATAGTTGGATTTTCATCCAAAAAAGATTTCAATTGATTTTTCAACACAAAAACATGAGAGGTAAATTTTCTACGAAATAGTAGAATTTTCAAACTAAAAATTGACTTTTTAACAAAATTGTTAAGTTTTCAAACAAATAATGAAATTTATAACTGCAAAAAAGTCATAAATACAAGGCAAATAAATTACTCACAAGAATGTTATATCAGGGTTACCGCAAAACTTTATTTTAAAAATTCCCTAATTTTTCGCTGACTAATTTTTCATTTTCCCTGACCATTATTATTCAAAGACCAGAATTTTAAAGTAACATTTTTAAGCTAGAATCTTTTATAGACGGAATAAAATAGTTTTAAATTAAAATTGAAAATTTTTTAATTCATTTTTTTTCTAGATTTTTTTTTCTAAATCCCTGACTTTTTAAAAAATTGTTGTTCGCAAACTTCGTTTTTCACTCACCAGGTACCCTTGGCGCGTGAAGTTCAATTCATATTAAATTTCTGTACAATTTCTGCGAGTTACTTGTTTCATTTGCGAATTTTCAAAAATTACGTAAATGAATGAAGGAC
>CAKNXH010062275.1:0-51218 GCA_932178445.1 Andricus quercusramuli
GGTTACACCAATAACCGGGACACTCAGAAATTTTTCATGTTACCACTAAAAAAAAAAGGTCACCAACAAATTTTTTATAGGCACATTGCATTAAAGGCACAAATATTAATTGTATAATAGCTATACTTTTATTCCAAAATGCAGAATCAACAACAATTGACGATCATCTTTTTTGCGCTCAATAGATTTATATGATTTTTACGAAAAACCGGGACGAACCGGGATTTTTCCGAAAACCCGGGACGTTTTAAGTGAAAGCCAGGGCACCCCAACTTGAGGTCGAAAACCGGGACATGTCCCGGTAAACCGGGACGTCTGGTCACCCTGAGTAACTCAGAAACTATCGATTGGCGTAAGAAAATGAAAATAGATTTTTTCCGCATTAGGTCCCTTTGTTCGCGGACCGTCACATATTCGTAAGACCTACTGTTTTTAATTGTACCTTTTTTCTGACAGACATATAGGTTAGTTGCGGTAAACAAAAAAACTGTTTCTGCTATCTTGAACGAATGTTTCCACACACAGTTCTTCCGAAACCTTTGTTGAAAACATGGGCTTTGGTTCTACATGCTAGCACTACAAGAATCCGAAGTCGAATTTCAGGTAGCCTTTTTTACCTTCAATTTCACAGGACGCCTGGACTAGAACTGATGGACTCCAGTTTGCGGGACCTAAACTAAGAAGCGATCCCTCCCTTGAAATATCGAGGGCGCGCGTTCTCATGCTCCAAAGCCAAGATGTGATCACCGCGTTAAAGGCTGAAGGGCACCAAGGTTGACAAAATCCTTGAACACCCCGGCATGTCCTTCACAAAATATATGTTTGAACGAAGACTTTCTGACAACAGGTCAAATCCCATAGTACATAGACCCGCTCTTTGCAAGCGGGGCACTGTAGGGGCTGTTCTTTATTTCCCTAGGTACTCATGGGACCAAAGGAAGGTGGGCTCCTTAGGGGCCGTCCACGTTGGCGTTGCGCAGAAATCAAGAGCTTGCACAGCGCAGCTCTCGAAACCAAACCTAGGCTCCTCACAAGAGGCCTTAGATATGGCAGAATCATCTGGGGCTACTCCTCCAGCTCGGCGTACGTGCGGAAGGAGGATGGACTCCAGTCGACGTCCCGAATTAGTCTATAATTGGCTAAGAAGAGAATTTCAACGGTGCAGATAAACTTGCACCACAGCAAAGGCGCCTCGGCGGTTCTAAACTGGTGTATGTCTGTGGTATAGACAGTGGGATTGCCCAAACCCAAGAACCATGGTTATGCAGGGAAGGAATTAGTGGCTTGGATGCGTAAGCTCTGCTCCAGGGATTTTACCGTTATTAAGGTGAGACTCAGGGGCGGAAGCGAAGAAAGGATGGACAGAGGGAGAGATTAATCAAATACTGGAGATTCGGATTCTGAATCGGAACTGAGGAGCAAGGTAGTGGGCTGGAGAGTCTCCGATGAGGACTCACTCTCGCATCACAAATATATCTTGTTTCGGGTAACCTTGGGGAAACCGGAGGTTTCAAAGCTCAGAAACCCCGGGAATACACTTTGGAATTTATCTAAAGAGGAACTCAAAGGTAGGCTTTTGGACTTCCCCACAAGCTGCGGTACCATAGCTGAGTACGCCGCAGATTTTCTGCGAAGGACTCTGACTACATCATATGAGAACAATTGCTCTACAAGCACAATTAAGTCTAGGAAAGGAGAAGAATGGTGGAACACCCACCTGAAGAAACATCATGAAAAGACTAGAGTGTATTGCATCAGCGAGGCTCCACAAGATCCTAGCAAAAAATGCGGAAGCTCGCATCAGGCTCATAAGCCTCGATGATTGTGAGTTTGCTGAAGAGGGAGAAGTAACGCTGAATCACCTAATGGAAGTTTACTTTCCGGTTTTTCAGTGAATTTGAACCAACCAAGAGGTGGGAGACTGGGGCCATGAGAAGAAGAAGGCCGATAGGAATTTCGTCGCCAAGGTCGTTGATAACAGGAAGGTGGAATGGGCCGTTAGTTTCTTCTGTCCCTTTAAATCACCAGGAGCGGATGGTGTCTATCCAGCGCTATTACAAAAGGGCATGGAGTTTGTCGTCCCTCCACTGACGAAACTATTTGGGGCAAGCAATGCTCTAAAATACGTGCTGCCGGCATGGAAGGATGGCAGAGTGATCTTCATTACCAAACCTGGGAAGGAGGGTTACACTGCTGCAGAAGGTTTCCGGCCGATCACCTGGAAATTTCATCCTGAAGATGTTATAAAAAGTGGTCGAGAGATATGTCAGGGACGAGGTGCTTTTAGCCTCCCCGCTGTACAGAGTGCAGCAAGCCTTTCAGGCAGGCTTCTCGGTGAAAACTGCTCCATACTGTTATGACAAATTTGGAGCAGCAGCTAAAACAGACGGGGTGCGTGCTTCGAGGTGTGGCGTGCCAGACCAGCTACTTACCTGGATAGCAAGCATGCTACGCCGGAGGAGACTCGAAACCAGATGGGACGAAGGTCTAGTCAGAGGGTGCTTACAGGGGGGTATCCTGTCTCCCCTCCTGTAAGATCATTGTAGTGGACAACCTCCTTCGTAGGCTAAATAGGGAAGGGTAATATAGCCAGGGCTACGCGGATGACTTTGTAATCCTAGTTAGGGGGGATCATCTGGAGATGTTGATGGGTCTTACAACGTCGGCGCTGTGCATCGTAGAGCTCTGGTGCGATAGCTCAGAGCTCTCGGTAAATCCGGAAAAGGCCAGCCTGGTAGTTTTTCACGAGAAATTACAATTTGCCGAAAGTTGACGCTTCTGTATTTTGTGGCGGGAGGCTGATAATTTCATATTCGATTAAATATCTGGGAGTAATCCTAGATAGCAAGCAGAACTGGGCGAAGCACTTGGAGGTCCAATGCAGAAAGTTTGTTACGACTTTCTCGATGTGCTACGGTCTGGTGGCCACGGGCAAAACATGTTGCGATAACTGCAAGGGCGGCTCACGCGATGGGCCGTTTCACAAGAGTAATAGATGGACTTAGGAGACTAGACATACTAGGCTCCCAAGTGACATTAGCACACTGCCGATTCTGGAGAAGAGGCAAAATGAAATAACAAAACACTTCAACTTCACCAAAACTTTCCGCGCCTGCATCCCAAGCAGGGATATGTGAAAAGCAAATGGTAACCCGCTCTTTCAAGCGGAAATCTGATACACAGATGACTCCAGAGGATGGCAAGGAGCAGAAATCTATGGCAGCATGAGAAGCAGGCGTATAGGGATCTCGCTTGGGCGACATGCTACCGTCTTTCAGGCGGATATCATGGCCGTCCTCCGCTGTACTGAGACTTTATTATAAGAAAACGCATGCAGATTACGATCTGCTCGAACAGCCAAGCGATATTTAACTGCAGTTGGAAAACCAGTCATAACATCAGAACTGGTTCGGCAATGCAAAATGGCATTAAACCAAGTTGCAGAAAAGAAAAAAGTGTCTCTCATATGGTTCGCTGGTGCCACAGGGATCAAGGGCAACGAAAAGACGGACCAGTTGGCAAAATGCGGCGCAGAAAGTGAATAAATAGGACCGGAACCGGTACTGGGACTAACATCTTGTTGCATCGGGATGGCCATCTAAAGCTGCATCCGAACAGAGCACCGGGAATACTGGGAACTCCAGCGCTCTCGTCAGGCGAAAGCCATTCTGGGCCATACGTGCAGGATGGACAGAGCCAAGGAAATCCTGGGTTTACCCAAGAAACACATAAGGACAGTGGTTCAGATGCTTACAGGGAGGAACTACCTGAACCATTATATGCACAGAACGGAGTATAACCCCACGACAGAGTACAGGAAATGCAGCAGGTATGACGAAACATCCCTGCATGTCTTATGCCAGTGCCCGGCAGTAGCTAGGTTTAGGCAGCAAACCCTTGATTGACATACTATGCTTCACCAAGAGGTCTGGGGTCAACTACTGAGAGCGAATAGTTAAGGGTGTGAATAGGCTTGGCTTGAGCGCCAAGGGGGGTCCATCGGGGCTCCTCGCCCGCTTTTAAACTAAACTGAACTGTTATTGAGAAATGCAAGTAAGACAGGTTTATGTGAAAGAAAAAGTAGGTTGTATTAATTATGTATTTTTTATTTAACATCAAAAGTAATGACACTTGGGTTGGACAATGTCTCTCGTTTGTTCCTTAATGTATTCGCGCGTGAAAACATAACTTACACATAATCATATGAAAGGAATTCTCAATCTGAAGGTATAAGATAGTAGATAAGAGCAATGTGTAGGTGGATGTGTAGCCGCTTTATCCGTGTATTTAATATGCGCGCGTGTAACGGTGTGTAGTACATGTGCTACTAAATGAAAACACAAAAACTGTAGGGACCCGAACATCGAGGGTGATCTCCCGTCAATGAGTCGGACAAAGAGCTCACTAGCGAGTCCCCAGTCACGCATAATCCGGCTGCTCGTCTTCAATTATTTAAAATATTTACAATATAATAAAACATTATTCAATTTTTCTCATAATCATTCAATCATTTTGTCATGTGTGGCGGACTGTGCAGGCATGACTTTCTATTTTTTTATTCGAATTTTCCTGATGCCAACATGCAACGGCTTAAAATTCACTACCGATAATCTTGGTTAGTTTCTTTCTTTGGCCGTACAAATTTTCTTAATTTGAAATGATCTCACTCACATGCCTTTAGTTCAGACATTCACGCTTCCTTTCTCTCTAATACTTTTTCGCATGGGTCCGTCCTTCGCATAAAAAAACCTTCTGGTCTGCACACTGTATCGATAAAATGTAAAAGTAATATAATGTAGAAAAAAGTTGAACAGTTCCAGTCAACGAAAAATAATAAGCAACAGAATTACGTGGACGTGATTCGAAAGAAAAAGTTAATAAAACTACGTCTCAACCTGTTCAGTTCGCCACAGATTTTCTGGTCTTAGACCGAGATATTCTCGCACCTTCTTCATTGTCATATTATTATTTTTTTGTTTGTTTTGCTTATACTTAGTTTGTTTTTTTTTCTTCAACAACACGAGCTAAACTAAACCATGTATAATAATTACATCTAATAATATCTTAATTTAACATGTATTATATTATCATTATAATAATTATTATATTATTATTTAAATTATTAGCCTAAAATGAGAGGCGGCGCACGATGGCAAAGCATTTTATTTGGGCTCCTACGTCCCCCGACACGGAACACCCTGTCGACAACCGTGGATTCTTCATCTTTCTCGCTAGCGTTTACATTATTTAATGCCTGGGCTTAATTTCATTCAACACTTAAGACCATGTCACACTTACACGATTATTACCTTACCGATATTTTTTGCCAAACTCCAAATCAAATATTCCACTCGACATCTCATTTTGTGTGGTGAGGATTTTGAAAAAAAAATGTTCGCTAAGGTAATAATTAAGTAAGTACGATATGGCCCTTAATGCGACATAAACTTAAATTTTTATCCAAATACATAATTCTGTTAACGATGCGCAAATATATTAATTTACTTTTGCGTATATACTGTACAGCACAAGTACTGGAGTAAAATCGGAGTAAGTACGTTGTCTGCATCAAGTGTTGTTAAATTAAGCTCATTTATTACAGGCCCTTTAGATTTCCTAATCTCTGCATTCGGCGCATCCACTAAGAGTTCCGCAAAATTGTCCTGTTATTGTTTTCTTGCCAACGAGAGGTTCGCACAGCCCCTTTCCGGAAAAAAGAAGAAAATCATCAGAAGAATTAAGGAGCTCGCGCCTTTTTCTCCTGCTTACTCGTTTCCTCGTTTCTCTCGCGCTTACAGGGAAACTGACAACGGAAGAATGTGCATTTTATAACGCGTGTACGACATTTTGAGAACACCTCGATTATATGAACACTTTGGGTACGTTTCGGGCCAGAGTTACCGGGCTGAGATGTGAGCATGTGAATATGTTACGTATATATGTGAGACTCGATTCTAAAAACGGCTTTCAACCCCAGGTCAACCGAATAATGGCATTATCGAACCAAAGACAGCGATAATCTGCGGCTGAAAGTCCGATTTTCGATGAAAGATTTGTAATGTACTTTTTGCTGGCCCCGGTATATCTCCGGTCATAAAACTCGCATGGCAGGCATTTAAGTTACCTTTGTAAAGCGCGTTATTCGATATGATACCGTTGGTTGAGAACAGGGCGTTCAGCGTTTCGGGGTTGAATGATTTTTCTGCAGCGTGGTTATCCCGCTGGCGTTTTACAACCTATGAAAAACTAACAGAATGAATGTTTTTATCTTTACTGTTTTTTCTTTTTTTTAGATCACCTACGTAAGAATGTATATTTACTTTTCCCACTCTCCATCTACAAATATCCTACTCTTCCTGCTCCTCTCGTTCTTTATTCATGTTATATTTTATTACGGATGAATCAATAACATTTTCCCCTTTTCCCTCCCACCCTTTCCCAGTGTTTTTCGTCTCGATTTAATTTGACCCTACGAATTAACGCGTTGTCCGCGTTTCAGTTATTTCAAAACTTACTGTAGCTGATACTGATTTTCTAATATTTATACTATTTGTCTCGTTTTCACTGAATGCTTCGCGTTCTGTGGGTTTTTGCTTTCCAAGATTTAAACTACTGATTATACACAATCTGTTCTTAACTACTCGAATAAGATTGGAACCGAACCATATTATTTCTTTTACAATAATAATGAATATTGCGAACGCGTTTTTTTTTAAATATTACATTAGTTATTTTATTATAACTTCTTTTTCTCTCTTCAACTAGGGTGTGCCAATCTATCATACTGGTTTCTTCGTTAGTAATTTATAGACTTCTATGAAGATTCATGGTATTACGAGACATACAAGTTTTTTTCGCTTCGGTAAAGGTCAGACTCTATTCGCAGAGCCTACTATTCAACGAATTTGTTCAGTATTTTGGGTCCTAGATTCTTTCCTTAATCTGCAACAAGTAGGGCGTGCGGTCCTTTGACTAGTGATGAGAGAGAAAGTTGAGAGGCAGCTTCTCGATATCACAAGACGTTCGGGCTATCCTCTTGAATTTGTTTCCCCTAGCGAGTCGCATCTTCGTCTTTATAATCAATAAGTTCTTTGTTTCTCCAGATTCTTTTAGGCCTTTCTTGCATTTTATTCCAAGCAATCATTTACTCATTGAGTCGTCATTCCGGCCCTTATAATGTGGGAATTTGACTTGAAATGAGTAAATGGTTTCAATGTCCTTCTTGCTCAAAGATTTTTGATTCCGAGTAAATAGAGCCGGAATGACAAGTGATACTGTTAGCAACAGCGCTCTAGCGTCGCCCACGTAAAACACTCCTGGCAACATCTTCGTCGTCAACGGATTGTTCGATGTGAAAAAACGAAAGCAAGCCAATCGGCTATAATCATGATCAATGTCGGCAAGCCTATCCTCGAGATGATAAAAGACCCAGTAGCACGCCCTGTGTGAATCTTGTAAATATATTTGTTTTCTTCTGTGAATTATTATTCTTTGTCAGTTTGTGAGTGAATTCTTCTTGGGTGTTTCTGCGTGGGTATGCTTTCTCTTTTCTGCCGCTTCTTCTTCACTATCTCGTAGCAACGAAGAATCTAATAATAAGTTTCTTGTTCTAACCAACCGCCGGGATTTCGGCGAATGTAGAATCGTCTCGTTTCATCATAGATGAAAATGGCGACCATAAATGGAATGGCAGGTAACCACCAAACAAACCTGAAATCATCAAAAAGGCATTACAATTTGGTTATTAAAATAAATGATTAAAATATCCACATGAAAATGTAGGTGAGAATTCCTGTGGAAATTCACTTAAAATTCGGGCGGTATTTTGGAAGACTTTACGCGAAATTCCAAGTGAACATATTAAACGTTATTTTCAAATGAAAATATGTCGTAAACCTCTTTCTTTCTTAAGTGCTCATGCATCCGCCCGCAAGTAGAGGTATGAAAACGCCTTAGACGATCCATTATGGGCGATCGTGTTGAATTCCGTTTTAAAATCGTAAAAATTGATAGGAATGACATAAAGGAATATATTTTTTGATTGAATATAAATCCTTAATGAATATAGGAAATAGTATAAAGAAAGTGTAAAAAATAAATGTTCACCTTTAAAACGTTGAAGTTTACAAATTTTTAAAAAGTGTCATTTATTGAATACTACGGGGGTATAGATATCATGTTTTATGTTATGCATACGTTTTCAAATAGATTTTTGCATGTTGATACCAAATCCAGCTTGTAAATTAATGTAGAACATTTTGACTTTGGAATTAAAATTAGCGACCCGAAAACCACCTGTGTAGCAATGTTTAGTCACATCGGGCTTATTTTTACAATTGTAATCCACCATATTAGGTTCTCCATTTTGAATTTTGATATTTTTACATTGGGTTTGAAATCAGCGATGCGATAAACACCCGTGTAGCAATTTTCAGTAAAATATGCTTGTTTTAAATTATGATCTGTCATATTCGATTCGTCATTTTGAATTTAGCCGAGTTCGGATTTGAAATTAACGACTCGAAAAACACCCGAGTAACAATTTGTTGTGAACCCGGTTTATTTTTTAAAATTATGGTCCACCATATTGGATTAGCCACTTTGAATCTTGATATATTTTAATTTGGATTTAAAATCAGAGGCCCTAGAAGCCCTCAATACTCTGAATGATGAAATTTGCTTTGATGAAAATAATGCATTCCTTCAAGGATTAAAATAGCAACTTCCATCGCCTTTTTCAGAATCATCAAGCTCTATACTAATTTACATGCCGGATTCGGAATCAGTATACAAAAATATATTTAAAAACATATATGGAACATAAAACATAATATCTATACGCCCTTTGTATTCGATAAATGAAAATGTTTACGAAAATTTTAAACTTCAACATAGATTTCAAGGTCAAAATTTACTTTTTGAACTCTCCCTATATTTTTGCCGCAAAACAGGATATCATTTTTTACTTTTGAGTTACCCTGTATACACTATTAACATATATTTTGAATAATTAAATTTCCTTGCCTTGAGGATATTAGTGTTCATACCTGGTCGTGGAGAGGAAGCCTAGAACTCCCACGCGTGACGACAAACTGGAAAGCGGACCATAATTCATTCATTCAGGAAAGTAGTTCTTGGTTATAGGGTATATAGCACTTGCGTTCCCTTATGAAAAGGAAGAATTGGTAAGTATAGGATCCAGTACTTTTTTCGCAAAAAAGTATTGGATTACCAACACTTATTCGCGAAAAAAGTATCCGATCCAATACTTACCAATAGTTCTTTTTCATAAGGGTTAATTCAACCAAGAAGCGACTGTCGAGTAGCTCTCAGCTCCCAGACAGCTCTCAAGCTCGGGTATGGAAATTACCGTTCCTAGAGATATATGGCACCTGGGTATAGTGTCATATAACGGTGTCCTTCGATACCGGGCGACCTCCTGGTGTAACTAGCCTTATCTCTACAAGAGTGGCTCTGTTGAGACTGACCAAATTGTCACTAGCGACTTGTTGGAACAACATGGACTCAAGTAATTGAAAAAACAACGAAACCACTCATATAAGGGGGGCCTTCAATGACACCCTCTATGAATACTTCTCTCGAGAAGATGGAAACCAATGAAGGGATTAAACCTCCTTCAATGCGATTCAACATAGCACTTCAATGGCAGAGCTGGAAATAGGGCCTTAGATAGCCCCATGAGCAAGGCGAATGCTAACGCAAATGCTGAGTCCAAGAAGGCATCGGTCTGATGCAGCATTTCTAAACAAGACAGACAGGCAAAAAGGGGTAGGGTCGTTGACTCAAGTGATTCATACAGCCTCGGCCTTCGAAGCCACCTAAAATTGGTAATTTTATCTGAGAAATTCCCGCGAGAGCAACTCAGGTCAAAACAAGCAATGACTATTGAGATAGCCCTCAGGACTGAGATCGCTGGGATGACACCTGGTTACACTAGCCCGAAGTTAGAAGACTGCCGCTAAAAGAATAATTTACTCACCGTCCTCTCCTCAGATAAAATGCCTAAGCCTTCGCCACTCATACTTTATGCAGCCACCGAGTGAGGGCGCAGCATGGCGAGTGCAAAGTGGCTGTTCCGTGACCAGTAGTGACGGGACACATATACTGGAACTTCATATTCTCGATAATTGTTGAAACATGTTCATTATCGAGTTTTTGGCACCAGCTGACAAAAACATCATAGCCAAGAAGAATGAAAAGAAAGAGAGGTATAAAAACCTTATAAGGGAGTTGCGACGGTTATAACCAGAATATTCTGTTAAGCTAGTCGTCCTGATCATCGGTGATCTTGGAGGTGTCAAGCTTTCACCGATTAATAGCCTGAAAAACATTCCTGCGTGTCAACAAAATGCTAAGATACTTGCGGGGAAAATTCAAAAGGTGGTCGCTTTTGGGTCGCTCCGTGTACTCAGGGTGCACGAGACTTTTGCCGGATCCTCATATTGAGTCCATCGCAGACTGCAAACACCCATCTGACAGTCGCGAGGCGTGGTTACGGCTGAAACATTACCGCGATTTCGCCGTAAGCGGGTGAAATTTTTCAGGATGGCACTTGCTCCCGGTGAATTAATAACTTGTTTGAGCACGCTATATCAGGTCTTTATAGTAGTCCTGAACGACAGGATTATTCGAAGAATCGAGCCTGTGTGGAGAGAGATACGAACAGCTTGGCTCGAAAAAAGGTGTAGCAGGGTACCGAGAGAACCTGCTAATGGACAGGTGCGTCTGCAAAGACGCAGCAGCCCATCAGAGCGTCCTGTCAATGGCCTGGATTGACTACCGGAAAACTCTTGATTCGAACTCTCGTAGACTTATCATGTCTGTTGGAAAGTTTGAAGGTTCATTCATACATAGTGAGATGCATAGAGATTGATGCACCTTTGGAAAACAAGATTTACTATCTCATCTGAAAAATTATCGTATAACAACAAACAACTTCACCTTCCACAGGTCTTTCAGGGCGAAAACATGATGCCTCCCTTCTAAAAACCGAAGTAAAGAAAGCAGAGGTTAAAAAATTCCGCCAACAGATACTCGACAAGAAAATGCACGGAAACTTTCAAAGAAATGTAGAAGAGCAGTCCTTTTTGAAGGAGCAAACTTTTGCTTTCCTTAAATCATCAAGACTTAATTCAAGTACAGAGTGCTTTATTTTCGCAAACCAGGACGGTGTCATATTTCTACCTTAGTATACCGAGACCGCATTTTACGTTAAGAAGTTCCCAGCGATAGGTTCAGACCGTGTCACGCACACGCTGAGTACCTAGAACACATACTATCCGGGTGTTCCACTCACGCGCGCGAAAACGATGTATCTCTACAGACGTACTGCGGCCCTAAGAGTGCTCTATTACCATCTTTGTCGTTCTTACAGTGTTGGCCGCGACCCTGCCCTGCCGAACACGCCGGGGAAGATAAGAGTCAATTGTCCAAAACGAGAAGTGCCCAATTTTTTGGAACTACGATTTTCGGACAGCAGTCTCCGTTGCACACTCGAGGCTTGACATTGTTCTCCAAGACTCCGAGAAACGAACTATATTCGTGATCGAATTCTCGGCTCCAGCCGACTACAACATCACTGCCAATTCGATACTTGCGAGATGGATGCAGAAAGCTATCATTATTAAGTCGATTCGTGTCTTCAAGACACACGAGGGTTTCACCGGCCTGCCGTTGTGATTTCATCGTACCCTGTGGCCACCCATCTCGCGGCCGTGAGACGTGGCCATAGGTGTATATTATCGCGGTTTGACTGTGAGCCGGTGTCTTTTCTAAATGGTAGTTGCTCCCAGTGGGACCTTGCGGTGATTTTTTAACCTTTTTTTAATTTTATATATTTACTCCCGATTATTAGAATGAAAGAAAGAAAACTCACCAAATACCCGGGGTCTTGCATGATCCCGGGGTCGATAAAATACTTGAGGACGTACCCTTGTGCTGAGGAAATGCATATTTTATTGGGAATATTAATTTTCCGTAATGAAGGTTAAGCCAAACGCCGAGACCCGTTTGCAAATTAATTTTTTACGCACAACTCTGAAATCGGAGAAGCAACAAATCGAAAAAGTTGTGTTCGCCTTGGTCAAGTCGGGCGTCTTGGGATGATAGAAGATGTCTAAGAATGATGTCAGAGCTATTGGTATTTTTAAGACTACAGGATCACAGAAGAACTTCTTTTCATTCTAAAAATCGGGAGAGCGAATTGTATACGAAAATAGATTCGCACATATAAAAAAAATCCAAGTTCGATTAAGCAACACCCTTAAGTGTTCCGAAATTTATTCTAAAGTTGAGGCAATTATTTACTGAAAGTTTTTTATGCTGTTGGACTCAATTTTTAACCTCAAAATTCAATCAGCTAATTTTATTAAATAAATACTAGAATGAAATACTTTTTAATAAATACGAAACAGTATTCTTTTGGTAAACAGAAGTATTTATGTCGAGAGGAAAACTGTTTAATTTATTAACTTATGCAAAAATTAATCAAGCAAAAAGTTTTCCCCTCTGTATGTACACTTTTAATTGGAAACGAGTAACGCTTAGAATATGAAAAATATTTAATGCTAGTTTTTTTTTTAGTAGACTCAGGCAATTGAATTTTGAGGTCAGGGCTTGAGTCCGACAGCATTCATGCAAAATTTAGAATCTATTTAGTGTACTACAATATTTTGAAAATTTTATAACATCACTATATTTGATTTAAAACCCAAAAGTTGCAGAAATATGTTTAAAAAAACTTGTATTGTTCAACATTTTTCACTCTAGGGACCGCAGTCATAAGCATATGAATGAGGATCTTTTACATTATGTTAATGAAGGTATCCCAACTTCCGAGCAAACAAAAAGTGCATTATATCAGATGTTTTACTCTAATGGTTTTTAATTGATTGGCTTAAAAGGTTTCGAGAAGCTGAAATGACCCCGCAGAGTTTGTATGGGAAATGGCTCTCGGCTAAAGATTTTGAAACTTTGCTTCTTGGTAGTTCTTCGTGTGTAGAACATTTGTTCAAAAAATTAGAGTTTTTGAGATATAGCCGTACTAAGTTAAGGTTTTTATACATTTTAGAGCAGTAGAAGACTGCATTATCGATCATACGTTACTACATTTTTACATGGCCTACGAGTCGGATTGGTCTCTCATTTTCCGGCATGTGCAGAACTCTGAACTAGAGTTGCATCTTTTATGTTAAAGTGAAGAAAGGAACAACATTCTTAGCGCAAAAATATGTGGAACCATATTCAATACAGATTAGGAAAACTGCGTTATGGATTGTCTACATTCTCCTAAATATGTTAAAAGTAATTATTTAACGTTTCTATCATTTTATTATCAAAAGGCATACGGAAATTCAGTGAATATTCAAACTTAATTTTAATTAAGGCAATTGGAATAAAAATTGATATCTTACTTCAGAGGAAACATTCGAAGACCCTTGTCCATACCGGGAGTATAACTTAGGAAAGCAGCAAGTGCTGTTTCGAAAATCAATCCAAAGTTGAGAGCCCAATTTCTCATTCCCTGATGAATGATGGAGTTCCGTCTTGTTTTACATACGATCAAATCAGCCCACTGTACTATGACAATAGATACGAAGAACGCCGTATGGCAGGTAAATTCCAGCGTCTTGCGGTCTCTGTATGTCTGTTGAAAAAAGATACATAGGAATTTTAAAAAAAGGAAAGAAAAAATTTCAGGTGCGGTTTCTAATCAAATTTCAATATATGTCGAATAGCATCTAGTTGAAAGGATTATAATAATTTTAAAAGTTTTGTCGATACATATTGATGTCTTTCATACAAAGAACGTTTATTATTGAAAAGCTTCAGTGGTAAATTTATTTAACGTACTAGGTATATAAGCACTAGATCACTCTGAGAAGTAGCTGCATTTACAATAAAGTATATTTTACTTTTGGTTTTTAGAGACTCGCTGGATTGAGAAAATTCTTACGCTCATGGTTTTGGAATTATAAAAAAACAGCACCTCTGCCGCTTACATCCTCGCCTTAATTTTGATATTTTTTCTTGTTTATTTATTTAAAAGAGGATTTGCATATTATCTATATCTAAAATTTTGGAAATATATTTTTTTCAAGTGTCTCAAATTGTATCTTTAAAGTTGAGGTCATCAACTGAAGCGTGTTCTACAATAGTGCATTATTCGCCACTTGCCAGAAGGACCATTTTGTACCTATGTGCACTTTTGTAGATCACTCTTTAACTACTGATAGTTTTTAATGCAACAGTTAGAACCTTTTTTGTGCCATAAACAATTCTGAACATTTTTTATCAAAGCAAATATAGCAAAATAGTGATACTACAATCATCTATAATCTTAACAAACTGTACTTCCTGATTCATTTCTATGGAACCTACGACATAATTTCTTCCAAGTAGGATCAAACCATTGGAAACAATTAACAACTACATACATTGTGTAGTTTTTTAATTGTTCAATATAGTTGCCAATTTATTGCAACGTTTCCCATTCTTTAAGATTTATTGTTTATTCTATTGAAAATTTCTAAATTTTTTTCTTGGAGGGAACGATGCTTTTCCTGTTCTAGGTTGGGAAACTATTTGAGAAATCGTTACGAATCGAATGTCAAATAAATAGTTTCCGGCGTACTTGAAGGGTATAAGCAGTAGCGAATCTTCCCTTAGACAAGGTGACACGGCAAAACTTCATTGTCAAAATTCTCTGATTTTATCAAGTATTTTTTCAAAATCCCTAACTTTTTCTGACAGTAAAATTCTCTAACTTTTCCCAAATTTCCAAGTTTGTCTCGATTTGCGGTGACCCTGGTTTCATGTATGTAAAAATAAGCTATTCACTAACCCATTCTTGACCATAGCTGTCCGTAAGGTCGTTGATAGCCTTAGAATCCCACTGCTTTCGGATACCAAAGAGATGTGAGGGCAGAAAACCGTTTTCAGCCATGATGACGAAGTATACGAAGAAACCGGCTGCTGCTTGGATCATACCAATCTGCCCATACGCCATGGAGATAAGTCTGTGCGAAAAAATATATTTGAACTAGCGATCAATAAAAAAGTTTATTAGTCGAAGATTTATGATACACAAATCTCAGAAACTCTATACACGAGAATTCTACATCCAACTACTTCTATGCTCATATTTCATTAGTTGGAACATCAGGATTCTCGTATACAAAAGGATTCTTTCGACATAAAAAAAGAAAAGCTTTGCCTCTAATCGTCTAATCGTCTAATTTGTTGATACACTAAGAGCGTAAGGTGATTAATTTTCCAAAAATCGTGAAAAGGAAGAGCCTAGGTGACTGAGGTGGGTCATTTACTTACCAATGATGCATATCGTATCGTACCTTCATATCGTAAGAGCATGCCATACTGACAACATTCATTCAAGTCTGATCACGTACATCTACTTTAAATAAACGCGCTATAATCAATAATTGTGTGAGCCTCAACATCTAACAATCTGTTGATATAGTCACGCTTCAAAAACAAATATGTAATTTTTTCATAATTCAACGGCTCCACTGCAGAGTGCTCCAGTTTATATTCATCTTTATCAGCTCTAACTCGCGTTTACTCTCTATTCTGCTCCAGCATTTTTCAGTCAGTATAGTGTGTACTGCTCTAAACCACTTTCATCGAATTTTCAGGAGAGCTGATTAAATTTTTTAATGTTCCGAAAATTAAGAAATACAATGAAAAATAATTAAAACTGTCTTAATAGATGGTGTAGGGGTTTCTTTTACATCCCAGCAAAAATCTACTGTTCAAAAAATGTATCGCTATTTGAAAAATCTTGGGAAATATTCATCTCAGACAAAAATGTTCTGGACTGAAGTTATAGATCTCATCAAAAACATTATTTTCTATGGCTATACTTTTTCTTTAAAATGAATAGTATTCGAGAGAAAAATACTATTTTAGATTTTTTTTAAATAAATTTTAAAACTTTTGATTCTTAAGGCTAGGACCAAGGTGGCATTTTTAAGTGGCACCTTGGAAAACCGAGAGGGATGAGTCGATTTAATCCAACTTTAACTCACAACTCCCCCTTTTCCAAGGTCCACCATTTTAAATGCCCCGTCCTCTTCGCTGCTCCAAGTCCCTTCTGCTAACTGCCGATTGATATTACTATTGTGTTATTACACTAAAATGAGATATTCAACGTTTTCCCTTCCACTTATCTGTTTGAAATCTTTAAACCCAAACTATATCCAAGAAAATAGACATACATATTTAGTGGCATATAATTTATTTTATGACTATATTTTATTTCATATTTTACGAAATTTAACTAATTTTCGAAAGAAAAGTCGGATAATTGCTATACTGAGCAATTGAAACAACTCATCAACCGGAGAATGAGATTCAATTATACATTTTGATCTTGAGACTTTATAATTCATATCCGTAAGATATGTTACTAGGAAAGAACTAACTCGTTAAATATGTGACGCGCTTCGAGATAGGGGACCTAACTCTGAAAAAAAATATTTTCAGGTTTTAATGGTTTTCCGTAGTTTATAAGCTCCTCTTTAACGTGGCGTTGCCAAAATGTATTATATCTGCAAAACGAACTTCAACATTTAATTGCGAAGATTGCTTCGCTTCGCTAGTCGCTACTACAGGCAAACGGACCATTTGCAATAGCCCCTCCTGTAAAATGTTTGGCTCTGCAGAGTTAGGTCCCTTTTCTCGGAGCGCGTCACATATAATATCGCGTTGAAACTCGAATTGAAAGTTTCCTATTCTTTAAGAAACAGGATTGAAAAAGCATCAAACCGATTCAAATGTATCCAATGCGTTCTTTCTTCCTGGGATTTTTGATAGTTTGAAAATACCAATAATAATAATAATAATAATAAGCGATATCTTTTCCTTCTGATCAATCAGTTCGATTATTATTTCGTGTACGCAAAATGATCAATTTATTCTTCCTAGCATAAAAACTCGAAATTGAAGAAAATGACTTAGGGCAGTATGCGGACTAAAAAACCTGGAGCAGTATAGGGAAGAAACGAGAATTTGAGCACACTCACATGCTCATGGACGTCCTAAGTGGCCACGAATGAACATACACGTTTTAATGTCATAAATGTATTGATGTGAAGAAAAATAGATACATATCTTTACACCCTTGAAGATGCAACTCATTAGCGAGAGCTAGGCCGCAGGGCACCCTGGTGGATTATTTTCACTAGGGTTCCTGTACAGGATTCGATACCCTAGTACCTTAGTACTACCTACCATAGAGCCCTAGTAGAAATAACCAAACAGGGTGCTCTGCGGCTTAGCACTCTTCATAGTGAGTTGGATCTTCAAGGTTGCAGAAAAGGCAAGGTATTAACGGTATTTATCTATGTTCCTTCAGATCATTAAATTAATGACATTAAAATTTGGCCAATCCGGAGGAAACCGTGCTAGATTCTTTACAGCATCCCCTAAATTTTCATTCGTGACAACTTCCTAGTTAGCCCTCCAACCCTCCATGCATTTGATTATTACAAAGCTTTGCTGGTCTTGCGTACGAAGTACCAGTACACGTCCGCTGGGGGCGCCAAAAATTCCGTCAACACAGACAAGTTTGCCGTCGATGATGAGACGCCAGCAGTCACCAAGCGTTTGTGTGCGTCTCATCATTGACGACAATCTTGCCTGTGTTCAGAGAAAATCTGGCGCCCCGAGCGGATGTGCAGTGGTACCCCGTACCCCAAGCCACTAAAACTTTGTAACAAGCAAACGCATGGAGGCTTGGAGGGCCTGCTTAAGACGTCCATGAGCATTTACACGTTCCCTACATGTACACACTAGTGCCCTGCAGGTTCCTGTACAGGTTCGTGTCCTAATTTCTTATGCTGACCCTGTAACGTTTTTTGTATGAGATCTGGTCCTAGTTCTACCAAAGGAACACGTACAGGAACAGTGACGGGATTTCGTGCATGGTTATCCATTACATGGCCCCCAAATTCCGACGAGGGCCACCCGGCCACAAAAGTTTGATATGTATTTTGCTATGCAAAGTCGGGAAACTTAAATTTTAAATAGTGAACGGATTTCTGATCTTTCTCTGTTCAAATGAGGTGAAGTCACTTAAAAGTGCTTATTAGGGCCATGATCCATTGTTCATAATTAAACCGTGCATTTTCTAAATCTGAAACGAGTACGCTGCCGCTGACTTTCGCACTTTTTCCATACTTAGGACAGGCAGCGTTCTCGAATATAGTGCTTTAGACTTTTGATGCTGGCGTGTTTAAAAAAATGTATATACTACTTTTGTTACTTTACAAACATCTCAATCGTTTTTTTTTTTTTCTTAATAACAGTTCCGATAAAAAAATATGGATATTTGATATAGATTTCGTTTTTAAACGTGCTTTTAAAATCAGATATAAAACAAAAACTTTGTCTCTTATATATAGATTTTCTTTTAATTCAAACCGTTTGTTAACTATGGCCTTATAAACACTTAATTGCAAATTAATCTTTGGTCTGTCCCAGCTGCAATTTTACAGTTAAGATTTTCGATTTTTTAAAGTTATTTATCTTGTAGTTGCCTCATATTCTTTCTCTATAATCTATAGTCAATAATTGAACATGATTTTGTATTGCTTAATAATGATATTTTTTGTATCTGACTGCATCTTTTCCAAAAGCAATATTGACCTATGCATGCATCTAAGGATGAAAATGTAGAATGTGTTTGTATTACACCAGATCTGGGAGCCCCGGCGGCCCCTTATATAAACCCCGCCCTGCGGTTATAGTTTCACACACGGGCTGAAAGGTTAAAAAAGGGGGAGTTGATGAATGAATGAAAAAGAGAGAAGACAGAAGGACATGAGAGGAAAGAAATATTCACATAAAGAGGAAGTTTCGGAACAAGAATTTTTCGGGGAAAAGCATGGGAAGAAGAAAAGTCTTGGCAACGACAGTTTCATTCAATAAGGACGTTTATAGTCTAGTCATAGGGAATATATCCTCTTTTTAAAGAGGAACCTTTCAATAGTATTGCACCTAGTAAAATGTGTTAAACATATATCGCAAAACCTTGCATATTAAACATTATATTTCCTATGACTCCTTACGCAAGTTATTTACTGTCGAATGTGAAAAATTCGGGCATTTTGCGAATAGGCTGCAAATACTGTGCATGCAACTTAAAAGCGTAGCGTGTTTTAGTCTTGCATTCGTACAATCATTTTGTTCAGCACACACTGCGAAAGAGCTTCAGCTAAGCATATCTTTCAGGTTAATCATTATTTATCGTAACTACTGATTTGGTGCACCTACACCCAACCACGTAGATAAGAACTTCTAACAATAAGTAAGGACAAAAAGCATTCGGCATTCTCAACATGTAAAACCCTAATGTTACAGTGACTTGCTGTGCTATAGATGAACCAGCCAATCTTAAGAAAATCTGGCGTGAAACAAATGAGTTTAAACATCACTCTAAAATTTCGACAAGTGATACGTGCTTTCTGTATAACCGCACACATAAATGTCATTATGAATTGCATCGGAATTGCATTGTATTTAGAATGTTTGAAAATACCAGGCAGAATGAGGAATTTGAATTTGCTCGAATAAATCGTAGACTTGTACACGTGTAACGTTGATAGTGCCAAAATAATTGAACAAAAATAAAGCCTAAATCACCATAAATAGCCAAATATTTTAAGATAGAACTGCAGGAACATGACTATTATCAAAAAAATATTATTCGACCCAAAACAAAAAGTTAATAGAAACCAATTTAATGCTGAAAAAATCAAACATAAAATGTTACAAAATTGATGTGACCAATTTAATTTAGTGCACCTTGCTCTTCTGCCCGGTTTACGTTTTATTTTTCTAAAGCATTTAATTCTCTCCTAATCAATTGTTTCAGGATGATTAACAAGGGTAAAAATATATTTCTGAAGAAGAAAACTTCGTCAATCATTTCTGTTTGAAACCTTTACCTGGACCTTTTCCACAATACATTGGAGATAAATAGCTACTTGCATGCTCTCAAAAAGTGCAATTATGTAAAAAAAAAATCCCAACTCATATGTGAAGAGTTGATCAAACAAACAAGGTCCCCCTATAAAGACTTTTGTTTATATGATTCTTAATATCATAAGTCAATTTTACGGTTCATATTATGTAAATTCCTACTCCTCTACGTGGTTAAAAATCTAAAAATTATTTCGTGATCCGAAGCAATATTATATATATGGCCATAGGTGTAATTTACTGCGTTTCTACCGGGAGCCGGTGTTAATTTGCTGGATGGCAGTCACTTCAAGGGGGACCCTGAGGTGGTTATTCCATCTGTCTATATAACCGACATATTTTTTTTAACGAGAGCCGCCTGTTCACATGTAGGGGAGTGTCGGTACGTTTGGGACAGCAGTACCTGTGGGACAACTCAATTTAAAAATAGCAAATCAAGTATAAGCTTTTGTTTTCTATTTGAATATGCTTCTTTTGACTTTAGTGAACTTTGGCAAAAGTTCCAACATGAAATGAACTTTGAATTACCTAAAACTAATAAAAATAAATTTTGCAAGTCTGAAAGTAAAAATTTGAGTCGGGATGCGTGGGAATTGTTTCTGACAGGTAGGGTCAACCGGAATACGGAAGTCCTTCTCAGAGCGTGCTTTTAAATTTTAATTTATTTTCTTTTTTCTTTGAAAAGAAATATGAATAATAAATTGTTGCATAACTGTTTTGAAGTATTGGAAATTCAACTTACGCCATTCTGCAACATTTCTGTTTAAGTAAAAAAGATTTTACTCTAATTGAGGTATTTTTGGATGCAAAGATATTGGATTGAAATGCTAAAATTCAATTTGTACATTTTACTCAATAAATATTAGAACTAAATATCTTTAAGCTCTGTAATACATCTATCAAAAAAAGAAGTATTATTATGAAGCGAAAAAGTATGCAATAAAATAAAACAGGATCGCAATCGATAATTTAACCTAATATATAATGTCCATGACGTTTCTCTTTTTTCGGATGAAAAAAATATAACGTGATCAAGATGTTATAGTTAATTTTCTAATATTATAAACAATATTCTAACATACAATAAAAATAGAATCTTCACTGTCTTATGGTTTTTCATGCTTTATCTAAAGGTAAATTTACTTCGTTGCTACAAAAAAACTGATTAAAAAATGAAATAACAAATATTTCAATTAAAATTCATCAATTTACAAGTTAAAACATAATGAATAGCAAATTTTTAAAAGTTTTTTTTAACTATTACAAGTACTTTCATAACAACATTTCACAAGTTTCCTTTCATAATTTGATACTATATACCACTAATTGTAAATAGGATTATCTATTGAAGATAATTGTCTGGTAGGAAATTAATAAGTAAGATCATCAAATGATTCGGTATTGAGACGTGTACATCAATTTCGACATTATAATGTTCCGTTTTGATGATAAAAATTCAAAATATCAAAGTGTCCCAAACGTACAGGTTCTCCCCTGCCTATTTTGGTTCCATAAGTTTACTTACTTAGTACTGCTTATTCCTAAATAATTATACTGCCTTGAGTGAAAGGTTAGAATTTTAGATATAAGGTTGATGGAACAGTGTGTACAAAATTTCGAAATCTGTACGGAGGTTCATTTTTCCAAACTCGCTTGAGGGTACCGATTTTTGTTGGGGATAAAAAGAAATCTGTAAAGTTTTTGGGGCAAAAATGCGAGATTGAATGAGTGTTCAGAAATGTCAAAGAAGTAGTGCACCCATCATTATATCCAGGGTCGAATTTATATAAGGGGCCGTCGGGGCCGCAGCCCCCATAAAGCGGGTAATTCAACTATGAAGTCGGCTAGTCGGCAAAAAATGGTAACTAGTCGGCAAATCAAAATCGCTGCAACTCTAATCCCAGGTAACACACAACATGATACTGAAATGACTGCAGTGTAACGGGTGACAAATTGAAATCAAATGATTATCACATCAGCCAGTCCAGATTTCGTAATTTTTTAGACTATAAAGATCTCTAATAGCGTTGCAGCCACATCTCCGGAACGTGTAAAATATTCGCCCCTTTGACATTTTTCTGCACTTATTCAATCTCACATTTCCGCACTATATACTTTTTATTTTTATCGGAACCTTGTGGGCCTTTTCCACAACTTGCCACCAAAGCGCTCCTGCCAGTCCCCAAAAAACTGAATAAATTTATTTTTTTCCACTCAAAAGTCGGTATCCTGATGTAAGTTGAACATTTGGGCGACTCTAAAGATTTTAACATTTTTTTTGTACACCGCTCCATCAACCAAAATAAAAAACACCTGTGTATTTTTTTGCTAGATAAAAATATGTAAGAGTGGCTCACGTTAAAAAAATATTGGAGTTTTTTTTCCTTACACACTAATATATATATTTTTTTGTCGAACTCTTAGCGTAAACAAGGACTTTGATTTTATTAACTTTAATTAAATAATGTTTCCTATAATATTCATGAACACCTTGATAAGAAAGATTTAACCCTTCAGAAAAATGGTTTAGTTCGAATCGTGTGGGTTAAATGAGTCGAATAGTTAATATTAACATGAGGTGCAGAATAGCTAAGTGATTTCGATGGGCAGTCGATTGACCCACCTTCGGTTGACAAGATTGTCCGTGTAAGGATCGCGTGGCTGTCGTTTCATAATGTCCGACTCCGGTGCCTCGTAGGCTAGTGAGATGGCCGGTACCTACCATTTATCGATAATTAGAAAGCGTTTAAAAAGTACCCCTTCTACATTGGCGAGTGAAAACGATCAATACAAGAATAATAGATATTAAAATGCATATAAAGAGAAAATAAAGGTCAACAGCAGAGTCAAGTGTGCATTAAATAGAGATCCATGAGTACTTCCATAAGACCTGCTGAATAAAAAGTATTTGACGGCCAAAACCTGATTTTCAAGTAATAACATGGCTCTAAAGCTCAGAATAATTTAAACAATAGACTTTATACACGGAAGTGTGTTCGTATTATTGGATTCAAGAGAATTGAAATTGCCAGTGGCTTTAATAATGTAGACACAATAAAACCCAAGAGACCTAATGCATACTATAGGTTCGAAATTTTTTCTCTGATAATCAGGAACTGGCCAATCGTGAATAACAAGGGAAATTTATCGATGCCATTTTGAAGCGACAATTTGTCACGTGAAAAAGGTTATACTTCGTTTCAGATTGAAATTTTGCAAAAAAATGAATGTTCTCTTTTGATTTTGACGTTTCGATTTCGTCTTTCTTTACAGTATTTTAAATTACTGGTAATTTTGCAATTCAAAAGCGTGAGACCTGTCGGATCGAGTCCTTTTCGAGCGAAACGAGTAGCGGCATATTCTATTTCTTGGGGTTTCCCTCTTCTTTAATCGAGACACCGATTTGCGCAGCGTCTCACCGAATCGTAGCATTGGCTAGGATTTGGTTAAGCTACCTGATCCGTACTGTATTCCCTTTTCCACGCGAACTAGGCAAGGTGATAGAATCGCTGAAAAATCCCATTGCCCATAAAAGATAGTATCAGTGATGATAAGCAGCGACAATTACGCATAAAGCCACCTTAATAGATCTGCCCATCTCGATATGATAGAAAAACCATCACCGTGTGAAAAACACAGCATCGGTACTCGGTAGGTAGTATACTATAGAATAAAACGCGAAAAGACTGAAAAGAAGAATCTGCAAGAAATCATGTTGGTACTAAAATCATTGAAAATGTGCAATAGTATTTTTAAAATATAGTATTTTTGTACGTAACAAGACAATGGTTATTTTAACTGTCTTTTCAATCAAGAAATATATAATCCGCATGTACAATAGCACACAAGTACTATCTGAATATCACTAGTTTACTAATTCTAGATCTAACTAATCTTCTACGGTATAACTGTGACATAATTGTGAAATAATTGTGACCAGTAATTAATTGTCTATCATCTATCATATTATAATTAATTATACAACTTTGTATTTTTTTCTACATCTACAAACATCGAATACTTACACGAAAATGAGTTTAAGAAAATAAGAGCTGAATATATTGTTACGTAATAAGCATTTCACAATATAAACGACGTCCGGTCCCACCGAACCTAAAATATTTTTGAGTTTCTGGCTCAAAACCACAATGGTTATATTAAAACAGGACGGTAGAAACGTGTCGTTTGTTGAAAAAGATTTCCTTTCCTATGAAAAAGGTACAACGACGACATAGTTGGCAGGCGGCGGTTGGCAAAGGCAATCAGGTATAATGGAGAAAGACAGAGTTTGAAGAAAGAGGACAACACAGACACAAAATAATAGATACTGTATTAAATTTACAGACAGGATGAACAAAAATCTGAAAATGTACTGAAATATAAGGGAAACACTCATTTCTTTTTTAGTAATTCCCGATTTTTTTAAATAGCCTCTTTCAGGAGTAATTGACTTTATATTATTAACCAAAGGACAGTTACAGTATACGCAACGCTAACATAGAAACGTCCTGTAACACCTCAATGGCCCCAGACTTGAGAATTAATTATTCAGTTTAATAACACTGGTGAATAAATGTGACTTATATGTTCATGAATTAGAACGTGTCGTTTCCGAGGTGCTTTTTTCGTGGCAAATTTAAATTCGATTACCATTGTTTACAGACTATTAATGCTACAACTCACCAGCTCAGAAAATCTGTGTATAATAATAATAATTGATAATTAGCATTAAAAATAATTCGCAAGCTCGTAAACATCAAAGAAACTTGCACATGGCATACATTGACTACAAGCAAGCGTTTGCTTCCGTACCACATGACTAATTTGCTTGAAGTCTTAAAAATGTACAATATCTGGCCATGCATCCTCGACTTTCTAAGTCTTGAGATGACGCTTTGGGGTATAAAAATGAAGTATTGTGATCATGGACAACCAAGGATAACTAGATCAATACGCATTACGACGGGTATCTTTCATGATGATTTCTTCAGTGTACTATGGTTCTGCTTAGCGTCGAACCCACTGAACAAAACACTAAATAGCATGTCTCATTGGTGCAGAATACATGATAATGAGGATGGTTATCAAGTGACCAATCTTTTACACATGGGTGACCTGAAGCTATACGCTAGTTCAGATCAGAAACTGCAGCAACTGGTCGATGTATCAAAGCATTTTTTCAATGATATCCACATGGAGTTCAGACTAGATAAATGCAGAACAGTGCATTTAACCAGAGGAGAATTAGGGACCGCAGAGCTAGAGAACCATTTCGAGAATGACATCGAAGCAATAGCTGAGGGCAAGTCATATAAATACCTGGGTATTCTCAAATCTAAGGGTATCCAACATACGATAGTTAAGAAAAGCCTAACTACTGCCTTCACTGCAAGATACAGTTTGATTAGATAGATTAGATAGATACAGTTTGATAGATACAAGTTTGATTCTGAACAATATCATGACAATCAAACACCTATGTCATCCCTGTCCTCACGCAGATGTTGCGCTTTACAACACCATTTGTAAAACGGATCTTGATTACACGCCCTTGAAGTGGATGGTTAGGCATCCAATATTTGGCTGAAAAAGGGCATCCTATATCCAGAAACGGAAGTATTCGTCATTTCGATTCAGGACAGGGTTGTCAGCACCAGAAATTATCGCAAACACGCGTTACATCAAGCACATTATTGATGGTTGTCGCGTAATGGCTCGTACAGATATTATGACGCGGCGAGCATTATACATCAACAACTTGCCCTAAACCTAGGACTCTCAACAGAGTTGATGCGTCTCTGTAGATAGATTCCAGTGCCCGATTTAGAAAACGAAGATTACATCTTATATTGGGATGTTGCTATCCAGAAGGATCATTATATCCGAGCGAATCGACCCGAAATCGTGATGCGAGAAAAAAAAGGTGGAAGAGTCTACACTCTACATCATCGACATTGCTTGTCCACTCAACCAAAATTTGCAGACAACCTATACAACCAAGATCCATAAGTATAGCGAGCTAAGGCATGAAGTAAAGACAATATGGAGCAATGTGAAGCATGCATCTATTCATCCTATCGTGATTTCGGTTACAGGCAATTTGCACGCAAAATGCACTGAACATCTTGAAGATTTACGGAGTCAGTAGGGTACTGGCAGCAGCTCAGAAGGCGGTTTTATTATACACTTGTCGCATTGCAAGAAACTTTCTAGACCATCAGGAAGCAAGCGACTGAAAACCTATGGAGTGGCAAATGGTAGTTCTAAGAAAGCATTCAAAGGTCGTCACCAGAAACGCTCGCGACCGCAGTGTAAGGACGACAGTGGTAAAAGAAGAACTCCAAACTACACCATGCTCCTAATTTATTACATTCCAACGTCCTCATCTCATTAGGCACTTGACTTAGTTCGTGGCTGATAATGAAAAACTGGGTTCACGCCAGAACAAGTTTTAAACAAACATAATAATAGTTAGTCCGTTACTGATGATGAAACACCGGATTCACCCAAAAAAAGTTTTAAAAAATAAATAAAAAAAAGCTTCGAGAACCTCGAAATAGAATTTTTAACATTTTTAATCGCAGAGTTTTTGAAACATGGTGAACGTCATTTTTAACGATCTGATCTTTTCCATTTTTCGGCAGTATATTTTGAACATAAGAGAGTTTTTCTATGCTGAAAAAAGATTATTTATAATTTTTAGAGCTTCTAGATTTTTTGTTATTTTTCAGGTCTCCATAAAAAATTTAATTTCTCCTACATGAACTCAAATGAAAAATCTGAAAAATGTATAAAAATTAGGCATATTATGCAGATGAAGAAACAAAAATAAAATTCACAATTTTTTAAAAACTCGACGATTAGAAAATTTTTTAATTCTATTTCGACTCCGCCCATCCGCAAGATATTAATCCAATCATTTCAAATTTTATACACGTTACATGAGAACCAAAAGGCAACTTTTCAGAGCTAAGGCGTTTTCAATTTATAATTTTTTTTCGATCCACCCTACTGTACATGCCTAGGCGTGCCACAGAGCCGCATTCAGGACGTAACATCTATAAAGGATGCTCTCCGATACAGATACAAACGTTTTATCCTGCAGATTTAGTCTTCCGAACTGTCGGCAAGGAACCAGGTATCTGCAATGGACATGATTGCCGTCCCGGTAATACTCTATTCATTTGAAGTGGTTCCATGAACGAAGGGCGAGCTCAGATCCCTCAACATCGAGTCACGAAAGCTTATGCATGTGCACAAAATGCTTGTACCTAAAATCGTCTGCTCCGCGACTCTACATCTCACGCCGCCAAGGTGGTAGCAGAATACAGAATCTCGAATGTCTTCACAACATGATCATTTCGGATACAGCACATTTAGTCGCAAATGGATGACACCCTCTTCTTGAAATGGTCAGGAAATACGAAGAAGTGGATAAAAGAGTATTTCTGTATAAAGCAGCGGAGGAGGCTGCTGAAACGCTTGGCCCTGACTTAAATGTTAGGGGTAAGCAACTGGTTGATCCTTGTTGATTGGTGCCGTTATACCTTATCATTTTTTTTAACGAAATGGAACGAAAGCTTAGATTGGATCCCCGCTTAAAGAACGGTTTGTCATTTTTAAACAAATTTTGATTTGTAAAATCTCAAAAACCAGATGCGTAGGCAAAAAATAGAGGCTGGATTTGAATTCAGTACCAAAAATCTGCAAAAAAACGCTACGCCACATATCATGGACACGTAAGTCACATTTTGTAAACCAGTGTAAGCAAAGGTTTTAATTTCTGTTAAAAATACTTTTACTTTAATGTTCTATTTATGCAGAAACTTTTATTTTAATGTTCCATCTATGCAGAACCTTGTATACTTACGTGAAATAACTCATCAAATGCAAATACAAATTGAAAGTGCTTTAAAATTAAAGGAATTTTAAGTTTGAAGCAAATACACAATTATGCAATTAGAAAAATTACAGTTTCGAAGAAGAGTATTGTCATTGACATTGAAAAGCCGCTGTAGAAATAGAAAAAAAGAAAATAGAAGAGTGATGCAATGAATATGATGTTTAATTGAGGACATGATGCGAATAAATTATTTTCGAATGGATGATGCAAAAATAATCGTGCGATGCATCCAGTCTTTCTTAAAGTTCTTAGAATTCTGAAATAGCTGCTTTATGGGAGACTACTCAGATGATTTTCGTGATGCAAAGAGATTGTGCATTTTCTTTTACAGACTTATCTGCTAAGCTATTTCAGGTGACTGATTTTAGTGGTACAGTCACACGTAGTTATCACCTGACATAAGATCTAGCGAAGAGAACTTTAGGAAAGCTGAGCTCCAGAAAAGTGTATTAATATTATACTTGGCTTACCTTGGCTTTAATGGCATAAGCTAATCGATGGATGATTCATTTTCATACGTGTGGAAAAGTTTGAAAGTGATGTTTAAAAATAGATAGAATGGATACTAATATATTCGCTCTTTCTCGTTAATTTAATATCTAAGTTTGTTATTTTATTTTGTATTGTTTGGCCATTATTTCTTTAAGAATTTTTAACGAGAAACAGTGATTTTATAAAATCAGGATGAATCAATTTAAAAAAAAAAGGTTAAAGGCGTATTTTATAATGATTGATAACATGGTTATCGTTCGAAAATCCATTATTTAAATTTATAATTAAATCTAAGTGTAAGTGTGTCACTTTTTCCCATGCGATTTTAAAGGGTATATTATAATAAATTGAATAGGCAATACAAAAGTATCGATTATATACTCTGTTCAACGAGAAATGTGATTTCGCTTGCACGTAGCTAGAATTGGCGATTAGAGGCATACGTAAAAGAGTAATTTGGGAAAAAGATAATCGAAGAATATTTCATTAAAATTGAAGTAAGATTAAAGCTAGCAGTCACTTTTTCTAGCTCGAAATTTTTTGTAAATCAATTATTTCAAAATTTTTTAAATCATGCACATGAAAATGACAATTTAAGTCATATATGCTAGAAATTTATCCTGTGTAGAATGGACTACCTAATAAATGAATCTTGGCAGTATTATCAAAATAACTGCTACCTTCAGTCTTACAAGTGTAAAATTGATTAAGAGTTGAATCAGTAGATAGAGAAGTGTAAGGTCGATCAAAAGAGAATCGCTGATATGATTCTTGGTAAAAATGGGTGAAACGAAATGCATATTGATTATTTGGAAATGAACCATCCTCTTTTGATTCGAAACCTTGTTGAATTGTAGGGTTGTATGATATGTTGTTGATGTGTTTTACCTTTCGTTAACTAGCTTGTCACAGAAGGGGTTTCGTGGCTGTCGCTTCATAATATCGCTCTCTGCTTCCTCGTAGGCTAGTGATATAGCGGGTACCTGATTTCATATTCACCAAGAAGCTCAATGAGAATGTTTAAACATATAAATCAAATATTTTTCTGATGGACCTCGCTGCGGGATTCCCGAATTCATTATTTTTAAATTAATAAAACTATGGACGTATTAAATATGTATCAATATTTCTAATGCTTCGAAGTGGAGTAAATTTAATACACTGATCATCGTCTTAACCGATTTGCGATCATATTTGTCAAGAATCGGGTATCTCGATATAATGCATTTTAATCGAATAGGAGTTGACTTAGCATATAATATGGAGAGCAGTCCTGGATCAGATAACTTCGCGGAATTCACGCAGCGAGGCTGGTTTTTTTTATTGATATAATTTAAGCGATTGAATGAAAAAACGAGTATGTGTTTTATGGGGATGAGAAAATGTCAAGAGGGAGTCAAATAACTGATGATCTGACTTAATATACGGTTGCTGAAAAAAAATATATTACTCCAAATAAATTTGTGTCTGGAAACTCATTCTCCTTCATGTCCGCAACCTAAAATCTTGAAAGTGTGAATAGAACAATAATCGACAGTAGAAAAATTAGTGGCCGGTATGTGCATCTAGTTCATAGCGATACGGTTAGTACGGGAGCTTCTTCTGGCAATCAGCTAGAAAGTCAAAAGCAAGGGGCGCAACTTGATATGAACACAGGGGGATCACTGGCAACTATAAATTCAGATAATATAAAAGTCGATGAACCTTTCATTAACGAGGTTATCGTGCCATGGATCTCGTGGCCTCCTCTTCATTATATCTGACTCTGCATGCTCGTATGCCAAGGAGATGGCCGGTATCTGATAATCATCGATCCACATTTCAAGGGACAAATTTGAGAATCATATTTGTTTAAAAAATTACTCTTTCATCTAAATAAAGTAGATGAAAAAAGAGGAATAGTTTAGAGAAGCTGCCAATAAAATTTTAAATTAAGTTTTGATATTTTTCTTCTGGAAGACTGTCCGTTTCGAAAATTGATGAGGAAATTTTTTGGATATTCTGAACCGATTGCAGTGAATTCGATTGCTACTCACCATGTCTGTTCCCAAATCGATGCAAAGAATCGTAACAGTACCGAGTGGCAAAGGAATGTCACATAGGATGAAAGCCAGGAAAGGCGAGATCTCGGGGATGTTCGAAGTTAGCGTATAGGCGATGGACTTTTTCAGATTGTCAAAGATCAGTCGGCCCTCTTCGACTCCAGTGACGATTGAAGCAAAATTGTCGTCCAGTAAGATCATATCGGCCGCTTGCTTGGAGACATCCGAGCCAGCGATACCCATAGCAACACCAATGTCCGCTTTTTTCAGGGCAGGCGAGTCATTTACACCATCACCTGAAAAGAAAAATGATGTAAGACTAAAAAATATATATAGCTATCTTTCTTTTACGACGGTAGGCTGATGAGTAATATTAGGGTAGAAATGTAGGAATCCTTTAAAAATGCTTATTGGTCCACTCAAAATCTACATTTCATGAAGGAACAATAAAGCGGTATTACGGAAATGATCAAAACTAGGCTCAAACTGTTGTAAGGCATGAAAAATATGCAAGATACAAGAAAGTCCAATGAAAAAAGTTGTTCTCATTGAAGAGACTTACAAAAAGTTCCTTCGCCATTTTTTCAGTACTACCAAAGAACCTCAGATCCAGAAAACATTAGTGCATTTTTTTTCTTCATTTTCTTAACTTATTGTTTAAAAACATTGTTTTTTTTTTTTTGAAACTTTAAACAATGGCAGTTTTTCAAGTAACTCTCACGATATTTGTGGGGTGTTGTTTCAATAAGAATTCGTCCGGAGAGGAATGTTAGTGACCTTTATTTTCGTGCAAATCCAGAATTTGGCCTCCATTCAATAAGAGTCTATCTGCTGACAGCGCCGTGTATGAGACTATGCGCTGTGTATAAGCATAGGGAATAGTCTCATACAGGGTGCTGTCAGCACATAGACTCATATTGAATGGAGGCGTCGATATATGAACTTAAATTTCAAACAAATTTTCAATAGAATGTAAAGTGGATTTTAAAGTGAACGGTCTGAAATCTAAATTTAAAAAAAACCCTTGGGAGTTACTGTCATCCAGGAAAATTACACCAACTCCCAATAGAACCGTGGTACGATGAAATTTCAATGACGGGTCGGCAAAACACTCGTGTGTGGATTGGATGGAGTTCAACCCAAAACGGCTTATACCTCTCTTTTTTCTTCTGAAACCGTTTCAGTGATGCTTCATGATTCTTTGGAGACCAAAAAGAAAAATATCTTTGAAGGGATTGCTGAATGAACTTAATTTTTTATTTTTATTTTTAAGTTATTATGTATATTTTTGAAAAATTCATTCTAAAGAGCATGCTACTTTAAATCAGTCTCAAAAAAATTGAAGTGCATTAAATTCCCAGTAAAACTAAAAAAAAAAGCATTTTTTATCTCATATAGTTTAGGAGATACAGCCATCGGAATACATATTTTTCAGCAACATTTGTAAAAAAAATGCAGTTTTTGTTTCTGTAAAATATTATATTTGCTGTGCTCTGTGGACAAAAATAGTCACAATATTAGTTGAAGCAGACTTAATTAAGAAGAAATCTAAAGAAAATAAAATGCTATATCTCTCATACGTCTGAAGTTACTGCGTGTTGAAAAATACCCACTTTAATGAAAGTTCGTTAAAAAGTAAGTTTTTTAAAATATCGCGTTTCTATTGCAATTTGAGCTAAAAGTTATTCTTATAATAATAAAAGTACATAAAATAACATATAAATCTGAAAACTGCGTGGCAGGATTTTTCTCTCCATGGCCATCCTCTCTCGTGATGAATTTATTGTTCGGACATTTTCAAGCGGTTCATTCTGTGTGTGGTCCTTTTGCTTGCAATAAAACGAGGTACCTATATGACTCCCTATTGGTGATTGACTGAATCAGATCCCGATCATCCGCTTCCAGTGGAGTGATCTTATTGGCGGTTTTGACTCTGAGAAAGCATCAAGCTTCAGGTCCTCTAGCAAGCCAAGGTGAGCTCGATTGTCTTGAGCTTAGTGATCTCGATTGTCTTAAGCTTAGTGAGCTTAGATTCAGCTACTCCTACCTCAATGATGAACCCGCAGCAAGTTTTGTTGAGTGCTCTACTTAGTAGGCTCAGGACTGATCAGAACTATAGTGCACTGAAACAGTCGCCTAGGAAGATGCCTCGTTTGACTGGCAAATCTTTAATACTATCCTGCTTCTTGCAATACTTAAAAATGTATTATATAATACTATACATGCTTTTAGAGAGACATGTCCCGAAATAAAATACTTTTGCACTAGATCCTTATTATAGTAGTACGTTTGCGAACCTTAAAAGCAAAAGCCAGATCTTCCTTATGTATGGTCTTACATAAATCATTAAAAAGATATATCTAGAATCCATGGTAGAATGATATACAATAACGGGTCATTATTCTCGCAGCAAAATAACACATCTTCTATCTAGTTCCGTTCCACAGATTTCTTAACGAATTCTTAACGCACTGTTAATAAGGAAACCTCTGGTCTCTGGAAAAAAGGTGACAGTCGCAAATGAATAACTACGGTCCCATATCGATATCTTTTGGATTCTTTTTTGGAAATAATTGATCTCGGCTTAAACTTTGAACCGATCCTTGCATTTTACATTCATTGAAATAAAAAGAAAGAAAATGGAAACTTTAAAATTCCTGAAACTATGAGGACGTTATATTATGGTCACCTCACTTTCAAAAATACGTTTGCTTAATAGGAAGTTGTTGAAAAAGATTTTTTAAATATTTTCACTGGAAAGAAAATGGAATATATCCTCCTCCTGGTTCTGATGTCTCCATAATAAGGAATACATTCAATGTTACCACTCTAAAGAAGGGTCTATACAAGAATTGTATTTGTATTTAAAATAATTCGAGGTATAATAGACTGTCCTGAGGTCCTGCAAAAACTTTATCCGTTTCTAGTAATTAATATGGAACCTGGTCACTTCACGAGAAATAAAGAACAAATCTATCTGTTCTCAGCTTTGTTTAACCAGTCATCTTTATATACTATGCGTGAAAATCTTAACAAATTATTTACGAACACGCAACACGATAACAATACGTTACACCATTTGAAACCTTTTGTAGAAATGTACTCAAATTTATCTCACAAACTAAATTTTAACTTTTACTAACTAACTTTCCTGGTTAAAAATTGTAGATATTTTGTTGAAAATAATTGTTAAAAAAGTTGTTCAAATCACTATCGGTAAAAATTCCAAACATACTAGAAATTTATGGAGTTTATAGCAAAATTGTCCAAAAACTACATTTTTCAACTTTCATCTAGTCAAAAGTTACTTTTTTTAAACATCAATAATTGTTTAAATAATTAACAACAAATTAACTCAACTCATACGTAAAATAACTACAATAAAAAGTAAAAATTACAACCAATATACCGAAAAAATCTCATTTAGGGGTGGTTTTTGGGAAATACTGGAAGTGGGGGAGGGGGGGGGGGGGGCTAAAATCGATGGTTCCTAAAAGAAAACGCGTAACTAGATTTTGCGCATTGTCAGATGGGCAACAACTTTTTTGTTAACTTTAATTATTACCTCACTAAGTGAAAATGGACAGAAAGGTAAAAATTGCCGCAAAACCGCAACTATCAGGCGCAATGGATATAGATGAAGATAGTCATAAACAATACTAATTTGTTTAAACAATTATTTTTGCCAAATCTAATTAATTATTAAGTCACGCCTAATGAAAAATAGACAAACAGTTGGAAATTTGAGAAAAAACCACAACATTCTACCAATTAAGCAAAGAGAATATTATTAACGATGATAATAAATGGTTTGAACAATCATGTTGTTAACCTGAATTCATTACTACTTCACTCCAAATGAAAATTGGCGAAAAAGACAGAAATTTAAAAAAACCGCATCTTTCTACCATTATTCAAATATAATATTATTAATAATTATAATGAATTGTTTAAACAATCACTATTGTTAACGTTGATGAACTATCACTTCCCTCTAATTGAAAATTGGGCAACAAATGGAAAATTTGTGAAAAAACTGCGTCTTTCTAATTCCATTCTATGAGAAAATTGCTAAAAACAATAATAAATTGTTTAAAAAATTCATGAAAACATCTAATTTTTAGTATAAAGTAATGTTTTATGTATTAGAAACAATTTGCATTTAAAAAACCACAAAGAAATCATAATTAGCTCCAAAAACTCGCAAAACCCGTTTTTTCATTTATGGGGTTTATTTGGGACCCTATAAAACAGACTTATGGTGTTGGTATTTAAAAAGTGATATTCTATTCGTATTCTATGACTAATTGGGAACATAAATGTTGAGTTTCAACTCGATTGAGATAATATTGAGGATTCTGAATAAGATTTACAAAAACCTCTTTTTTTCTTATGGGAAATACATGTTAAACTTCATGGGGCTTGCGGCACCCCTAAATATCTTTTTTTTTTTTGTTTGAAAACAAAAAAAAATGGATTTCTTTTTGTGTGGATTCGAACAAATTTGAGGGGTGTCCCCATAAAAATTAAAAAAAAGAAAATTTCCAATGCATTTTTGGACCACCCTATTATACATGGGAGTTGGGAGTTATTGCTTGAATATAAAACGATTATTGCGAGTCAATCGAGATTTTTCAAGTAGCGTTGAAAATTATTCAAAACACTAGTGAAAAAGTTGAATTTACCTGTTACAGCAACGATGGCACCCATTCGTTGACAGCCTTCAACAATGATAAGCTTTTGTTGCGGCGAGGTACGGGCGAACACAATTTCGGTGTGGTACCTGAGAATCTCGTCCATTGCGTCGGAGCCCAGTTCTCTCAGTTCAGTTCCGTGGACCACCGCGGCCTTAGCCTCACGAGGGTTCACTTCAGATACGGGAATATTCAACCGTTGGGCTATGTCCTCAACAGTTTCGTTACCTAAGAGTAATACAGATTTAAATATAAAAACATTTCTGATGAAAACAAATTGGATAATTTCTCTCAAGACTTTTTCAGATCAGGAATCTTGGCGGCCTTGCAGAGTCAAACCTAACGTACTACAACCACCAATGTCTTTCTATGTTCTTCTATTGCATACGCCATACATCAAAAAAGGATGAAAAAAATGACATTCGAAGCAAAGTCGATCGACTGCAGCGCCGGTAAGATTACCCATTCCAATATTTCTTCATTTTTTCTTTTCTTCTCTTTGACAACATCTCACGTTAATAATACAGTAAACTTCCTTATATTTCAAAGATCGCATATTATAAAGGTCACCTATTTCAAGACCCCTATACACGTTATTACAAATTGAGCAGTTCCGTCACCTACCACCATGGTCCCTGTACGGCAGGGCTCACCACTTTCAGCAGGTGCTGACTGCCACGACATGTTTATGACTGCCACCAAGTTTTTCTGTCATTTTTTTTCTTCGCTTTTCAGGAATTCTGGAAAAGGTTACGGTCGTTACGGTCACGATTCTTTGCGACTCATTGTTCACACGTAAGGGTCTGATTTTTTCTACTTGAATTCACAAAACATTTTCTCAAATTGTAATTTACCGTGAAGGATTAGGGACGAGTCGAAGGAAAGTTTGACGAAAATGTATGAGGGCCGGTTTGACCTAGTCTCGTGACTGCCATTGGCAGTCGTTGCAGTCAATGACTGCCTTCTGGAGAGCCCTGCTGTACGGTCACGCAGGCCCGTATTTTATCATGACGTGATGGGAATGCAGACAAGTTTTTCGAGAAAATACTCTAAACGTAAAAGTAAGTCATAAATGTACGAAAAGTAATATTTCTCAAGTGTAGAATTTATTGTCTCACTCATGTTCCATTCTTTTGTCTACTGACGAACTTTCAGTGTCACGAAACAGAATATATTATGAAAAATTTCAGGTTAGTGTATCAGGTCGATATGATTAGAATCGGGTACTCTAACCTCAAATTTCGGATAGGTGATATTGTATTTCGTGACACTTAAAGGTCGTCAATCGACAAAAGTTTGGAACACGTCTGAGAAAATACATTCTACACTTGAAAAATATGACTATTCAGACATTTATGACTCCAAAAGTTGCCTGCACTGATATATCAAGAACTGTGCTAACCTTCCAGACATTTCCATCTATCCTATCATGATCGTGACTTCATGCTACAAAACTCACTATTCCGTCTTGAAATTATGGAACGTGTACGTTTCAAGGCTGCGATAATTGAAGGAAGTTTACTGTATTTTTTAGATTCATACAAATAGCTCTTTTCAGTGGAAAGAAGAAAACACCATCGAGAAGTGAAAGAAGAGAACGGAGAGTAACTTATCGCTTTCAACTCGATTGTGATTGGTGAAGAAGTTCGATTATGGTTCAATATTAATCAAACTTGACGTTCTCCACGAATGCAGCTCGATAGAAAGAGATAGGTTGCTCTCTTGAACGAAATAGGCTAATATTTGCTTTTTATTCGATTGCTGCCTTCTCCTCTGCACTTGACACAACTATAAGACCTGTTATTTGAGCTTGTGATGGGTATATTCACTCTTCGGACCCAGCTGCGGGTTCAGTGGAATGTAATTTTTTTTTCGGTTTCGCAGGTGGCAAAAATCAGCATTTCTCACATGAAGCGATACACGCATTGAAATATAGGAAATAGTAGGAAATCGAAGAAAAAAAACTTGTAAATATTATCTGTCATTATTCGATGGAAGATCGAAATTAGAAATCATTGTCACGAGTGAGAAATGATAATTATTGCCGTTTCGGCGGTTCCCACTTCCAGTCACACAGTGAAATCGATGAATTTTCATAAAAATAACTGATTTGGAATTTATTGAATAAATGCATTATTTTTAACAGAATGCAAGAACTAGAATTGCAGAGAATGTTTCAAAGAAGAAAATGAGCCTTTGATTATTGAAATTCATTTATTATTTGTCTTATGCGTCGATTCAATATGCATTTTTCGTTAAAAACTTCCGTTACTTAAAACGTAAAATTTGGTTGTTACGCGTTTCGTAATTTTCAGACACGATATTTCGGTAACCAGGCCAGGCAGCAGGGCGTTAAAAATAGTTACCTGGAAAAAAATGGTGAAGAGATGAAAATTGGTAATAGAGTACATTTTGAGATATTGAAACCCATATTAGGTTTACCAATACTCCCCACCCCCCTTATTATTCGCCACCATCTTGAAAATTGGCGCGCAAAATTAATTTTTCAACTTTTGTTCAAATTTGTAAAATAAATATTTGCAGAGATAAGTGCCATGTTAAGTGTAGTGTATTTATAAACTGCATGGATGCCCTTTTATCACCTGAAATTGAAGTTATTATCGATTAATTACTAATTTTTAGTATTAGTATTTTTGTATTAGTGTTTATATTTATTAGTATTAGTATTTTTATTTATTTATTATTATTACTATTATTAATGTCTCAGGCTTAAGATGCTTACAGCCCAATATGTCGAAGGCATTTTTTTGTTCGAGTTGGATTTTATTTTTTGAATAGTATGCACGGGGCTGTCTCGGTATATATTATCAGTCCCGGACGCATTATTGTAATGCAATTAAGTGATCTGATAAGAGCGATCTGATCGGTGTTCCAAATTTTTATTTATAAAATTTTTCATCAAATTCAAAATAAATATAATAAAAAACAAAATCGATTGCTTCAATAAACTTTTCAAATGGAATTTTAGTGTGTTGCTGAACGCAGTCCCATCTCTTTTCAATTGATTCTTTCACTTTATCTTGAAGAATGTTTAGGACATCGCAATTACATCAAAAGAAGCTACAAAATAGTATTGAGGAATTGTAATTCCTTCATTGAGTTGAAGGAAAATAGCACTTTTTTACTGTGTTTTTTGAGATTATTAAAGATTTTTTAATTATGTTACTAAGCAATTCTTCTAATTTTCTTGTCGGAGAACCTATTGTTGATATTACAGGTCTTAAAGGATATTCAATTTTATGTGCTTTAACCAGACCATAGGAGAAGGAGAGAACTGAATTTAACAGTATCTATTGATCTTTTACTAATGTTACCAAGATATCCATTTAGTCTAAATGTATTTAAGATATTAAAGGTTTTTTAAATTCATAATATTTCTGAGCCTTTTTGTTCAAAAATAATATTTGGCACAGATTATCTTCTTAATATTGTGTCTATAATTTTTCTCTTGAAAAAAAACCATTCGCTACAGTTTTCATGAAGAATTCTTTCTTCTAGGATGCACCAAACAGGAGATATTCTTAAAAAACGTATTTTGGGCGCCATTTTTCAATATGAAGGTGAAGCATAAGGGGAGTGGGGGTGTTTGAAAACTTAGTATGTTTTTCAGGATGTCGAAATATAATGTATTACCAATTTTCATCTCTTGAGCATTTTTTTCCAAGTAAAAGCGCAAGCACAAAACGAGATTAGAGGGTTTAGACTGCTAACCCCAGATTGGAGAGCATAACATGGTGGTACCGATATCAGACAAATTTAGCACAATTTGCCAGAAAATTCCATAATTTTAACTGAAAATTACGAAATTGTAACTTAAACTTCCTAAATTCATTTTGAATTAATGAAACACGCAACAGAGTTTTATACGTAAAATTTAGTCAAGAAAGGTAGAAAGGGCGATTTTTCCCAACAGGATGGAACGTTTTTACTTAAAGTTTTTGATACTCTGAATCCGAAACTAACGGTTATGACACCATTATATAACGGGAAAATTGTAAATTTCAATTTACAGCATAACGTAAATAAATCACATTTTTTGGGGGATTTTGATCCGCTAAATCGATTGGTACCAGTTCTAATGCCATTAAACAGCGGAATAGAGTATAAACAAAATTCATTAAAAATACATTTTTGGACCAAATTAAAGAGTTTTAACTCTGTTCAGATATTCTAGTTGACAATAGGTGTAAATGAATGACACATTTTTGTAGACTTTGATCAACTTGATTAAATCGACCAGATGTGTTATTTCCCGTCGATTTTTGGTCGCTGAATCCGAATCTGAAAGCGAATTTTTATTGTTGAGAAAATTGAGGTCACAAATGTCGTCCATCTAATACGTAACGCCTTCAATGTATGAGTGTTTCACCTCTAGCGTTGCGCTCAATTGGAAGTTACATACACTTACTAATTAATCAGGGTTGACTGCTACGCTTTTTCGAAAATTGTTTTAAAAAACTCATCTTTAGGCACTACTGACCTCAATTTGTTCAAGACCTGACGTGATAGAAAATTTTCGCTTTCAGATTCGGATTCAGCGGCCAAAAAATCTAAGGGAAATGATACATCCGATGCATTGTACCTATTTAATTTCAACCAGTGTAATCAGTTCTATGGCCTCCTCGTGGCTCACTCTAGTGATATGCAACTTGATGTCTGGCTCATGTCAGGTGTCTAATCAGTGCTTAAATTTACCGTTGAATTTGATAATGTTGGATGAACTCCAAAAAATTTTCCCCCGTTTAAATGTCATTTAGACAGCGGGAAAAGGGAGAAAAATGAAAGCAAAGTCTCGAAACTATTTTTTTGGGCCAAATTGAAGAGTTTAAACTCTATTTAGTCATTTTCGTTGAAGGTGAGTCGTACTTAAATTACATATGCTAGTACATTTTGATCCACTGAATGGATTGGTTAGAAACTCCTAAAGTCATGCAACATGTATAGTCGAATTCGACGGTAAATGTAATCTATGATCATACAGCCAAGATTGCTCAGACGCCGAGTTACCTGCTACCAGGGTGTTTCGCGAGGAGGCTGTTGAATTGATTTATCCTGAAAAAATGTACATTCTTATATTTTTGGCATTTTTCGCAAACGACATTTACATTCTACAGTCATCTAGACCGCAGTCGTTTCGGAGACTGCTTTCATTTTTCTCATAGTTAATTTACTTGCGTCATAATTTCAACAGAAATGACTGAACAGAGTTAAATCTGTTTAATTTGTTCCGTAAAAGTAGTTTTGATTCAGCGGATTCAAATACACAAGAATATGTGATTTAATTATGTTTTGCTGTAAATTAGAATGATTGATAAAAATTGAGAAGCTTTAATTTTTTTTTCAAATATTTGTTTAGAGACTTTATGTCCATTTTTCTCCACTTAATCGATATCTAGTGAAACTAAAGCAGACACCACTCGATCCAGCAGTTCGAACACTATAAGGGACCATACATTTCAAACAGCTTTGTATAATTCAGTTGCCAAATCGCGCTTAGAAATAGCGAAAAACTTTCAGTTCACAGAATTGTAGGTTTAAAACTTTCTAACAGTGTATATTATGAAATTGTCATATATTTTGGGCCTATAAGACAAATTTTTTTAAATACACAAAATTCAAAATCTTTGACCTCAGTATGGAATCGCAAGATCCTTTCTGATTTCAAAAAATCATTAGAGTTTTTTGTTCCAGATAACCCGTAACTGTTACGATAAACCGGTTCAACATTTAAAGTGTTTCGTTTTTTCAACCCACCTTACCTTTGCGACTGAAATCATGATACTTTCTATAAAATTTATGTTCACAAAATAAATAAAACACGTGAGTTTCGGTAAAGTCGGAAAGTGTCTTGTGGCCGAATTAAGAGACCCTAAAGTGAGACTTAAATAACTGGCGAGCCCCAATTTCTTCAAAAAAATTAATTTCAGCAAAAATACATATGTTCACATCTCAAAACGTCAGAATATTCTATTTATCAAGATCTATAATTTTGCAGCAAAATTTCTTCTAAAAACTCAATATATTCGAAGAGCACTCAAAAATATGAATTGCAAAATGGGGATGCGAACTGACTTCTGCTTCCATTAAATTTGATTGAAATACTGTACAAACACGAGAAAAGAACATAATCTGCAAAGGACCAAAACAGGCCGTATTGATACTCCCCCTTTGTAATCTTGCCCAAAAACCTTTGGATATTTTTCTGCGAAGTCAAATGAAAATCAGAGGAAAGTAAAATGAAGAGATTGAATAAAAAAAGTTTTGAATGAACCGAAAAGTAGTACATGAAAGAACTCCTTGCAAAAAAACATACCTTCAGAGATGATGCCGACGGATTTGGCAATGGCTTTGGCAGTGATTGGATGGTCACCAGTAACCATAATAACCTTGATGCCGGCAGAACGGCATTTTGCTACCGCGTCTGGCACCGCAGCCCTGGGTGGGTCAATCATTGACATAAGTCCCACGAAGCGGAGTCCAGTCGTGGGGAAGTTGGGGTCGTCAGAATTGAACTTGAAACCAAGCGGGAACTTGTCGCTTGGTAGTATAAAGTCACAAAAACCAAGTACACGCTCTCCAAGTCCACCAAGTTCTAGGTAAGCATTGTTGAATGCCTCTTTCATCTCCTCATCAAGAACCTTCTCCTTGCCGTTAATAAAGATGGTTGTACAGCGATCTAAAATCCTTTCTGGCGCACCCTTCATGACCAACAAATGACGAGGGTCGTTTGGATCCTCTGGTTCATGGACGGATACCTGATACTTGTTCGTTGAGTTGAACGGTACTTCGCAGACTTTTTTGTTGCGTTTGCGGATTCCCATGACATCGCCGAGGGCAAGCTCCATACACTTAAGCAGAGCCGCTTCGGATGCGTCACCATTAACTTCTTTTTTGAGAATGGGAATACCATCTTGTCCAGGTTTAAACTCAGCTCGATTACAGAGCGTAGCGATCTTAGCCAAAGCCTTAAATCCAGGGCTTGTCCTGTCATATTGCACTCCAGATTGATCCTCTGTAGTATCAGCTTCGATGATTTGGTTGTCGAACCACATGTGAGCGACGGTCATTCTGTTTTGGGTTAGCGTACCTGTCTTATCTGAGCAGATGGTTGACGTCGAGCCTAAAGTCTCGACAGCTTCCAGGTTCTTTACGAGGCAATTCTTTGATGCCATTCGCTTGGCAGTGAGGGTTAGACACACCGTGACGGTAGCTAGTAAGCCCTCAGGCACGTTAGCCACAATAATACCGATCAGGAAGATGACGGCGTCGAGCCAATGATAACCCAAAATGAAAGCTATAACGAAAAAGGTAACGCCGAGGAATACTGCTACACCGGTAATCAAGTGAATAAAGTGATGGATTTCCTTGGCAATCGGAGTCTCTCCTGTATCAAGACCGGATGCAAGACCAGCAATCCTTCCCATCACCGTCTGATCGCCACAGCAGATCACGACTCCTTTGGCGGTACCTTCGACTGCGTTAGTCGAGAAGAACGCCAAGTTTTTCGTCTCCAACGGATTCTCATTCGTGAATTCCGGCGATCTCGACTGTGGCTCCGACTCCCCTGTCAAGGAACTATTGTCTACCTGAAATTATAAAAGTAACTGTCAGTCTGGGTTAATCATCTTATTGGACATGCTGAGAAACAAAATATTAGAAATTTTTTACTTCAAAGTATATCTAGAATTATAAGAAATGAATTTAAAATTGTACCTTGAAGCCTCGCGATTCGATGACCCTAATATCGGCTGGGATCCTGTCACCGAACTTGACCTCGACGACATCACCCAGTACAATATCTTCTGCCCTCAAAGTCAGCTTCTCGCCTTCCCTAATTACTGTGGCAAATTGGGGAACCATATTCTTGAAAGACTCCATGATCTTACTGGACTTACTCTCCTGATAATACGAGAAGATACCCGTTACTATCACGACGGCTGCAAGGACAACACCCAAGTAAAGGTTGTCATCATTCGGGTCCTCGCTTGTCGAGGCCTGGATCGAATACGCGATGAAACAAAGGATCGCACCAATCCATAGAAGCAGAGCAAAACCTCCAAAGAGATTCTTGCAAAACTTGACCCATTCAGGCGTCTGCTTAGGTGGCGTGAGGGCATTGGGTCCGTCCCGTTCCAGGTTTTCCTTCGCTTTTGCATGGCTAAGGCCCTGAAATATAATTAGAAACTTTGATTTGAAATTATAACACGGTTTAATATTACAATAATATTTAAGGCTTTCAATTGGAGAATATATTTGGGTTAGTCTAAAACAAAAAAAATGCGCACAGTGATGCAAATCTGAAATGTACTATTCATAATTAGCCGCAGTCCGTATTTTTCAACTGATTTTGATCGTTTTTTTTTCTTTAGAACAGATCCGCCTAACATTTTTGAGAGAATTTTCCATAACAATAATAATATTCAAGTATATCAAGTGCCAGAATGCATTCTTAGAACATAAATAATTCTAATAATACTTTCCTAGTTAATATAAACAATTTGTATAAAATGAATTCTCAACTGTGTTATTTTCTCATAGAACACATTTTTCTTTGACCCTATTATCTAAGATTTATCGTTAGTCATAGTTAGTGACGAAACATTGACACAAATTACCACTTATTATCTCTATAAACGATTTTATAAAGAAATATCAATTGTTGTGTTTTTCTCCTACCTAGATTTACTTTTCTGACCAGAATTGATTGTAATTGTCTTGAAAGGTATTTCTGAACTTTTTCAATTAACTCTTTCATTATAGAAAAGCTACAATTAGGGTTTCGTAGCTCCGGGCAGCAAACCTTATAATTTCGGTGGGGTGTTCCTTTGTCCGTCCGTCTGTCCGACGTACTTTTTCCCAGAAGGAGAGGCGAGATCAGTTGAGACGACAGTAGATAATAGAGGGGGAGTGGAAGGGGAAGATAATCTATTTAGCTAGGCTATGAAATGTTGTTGTGATATTCATTTAACAACAGCTTTTTTACAGTAACTATCCGATAATAGATTCCCGGCGCCTTTGACCATGCTACCGGACGCGTCCCTGGACTGCGGATAAGGGGGCCCGGTACCGAGGGTTGCTGCGGAATACGATTACACGACTCAATAAGCAGTCGCGGACAATGGTCCAGAAGTAGTTCTAATATAATAACTCCCAAGCCAAGGCATTAACAACCGTGCCGAAGGCTGAACAGCACCAGGGTGTGGTGTTCTAAACGGTGTCTCTAGGATACCAGGTCGCCTCCTAGAGTATTGAGTTCTTAAACCCGCATACGGGGCTATGCGGGGGCGGATCGATACTTTCCCATCTACTAGTTGGAACAATATAGAGAAGAATCCAAAATTTAATTTAGAAAATAGTCGTACCGAGGAGTTTGAGTTGGCCGGATGTATCTCTATGGAGAATTGGGAGCTGTCCGTTATTCCTCAGAAGAGCTTTTGTGAGGTGTTCGGTGGAAAACTGGACAAAACGATACATGTACAAGCCTATCACAACGGTGCTAGATGAAGCGTTTGAGATCAAAAAATTGGACAAAAATATTCAACCGTGTGGGCTCAAAATTCAGAACCGATTACCCATTCTGATACTTGAGTCTCGCGTACTGTCTAAGACGATTCAGTGATCTGCTTTACACCAACTAACGGAAGTTTTAGGTACGCACGCATAGAATGGTTGGGAGCAGTGAAACTTGGAGTGAAAAAGGAGACATCGAGATTGGCTGTCTCCATCCCGTCAATCTCGTCAATCAAAAAATTGTATGTTTTACACTACCATCTAAAATTATCTACATGGCTACCGCAAGCCATATTAAGAAACACGGCTGACTTTGAAACTCCTTTCAGGAAAGGGGTGAGAGACTTTTTTTTTTAATTTGAAGAACCTTATGAAATTTTGCGTCATCGTAGCCTCCAAGTACCCTAAGCCCCTAACAGAGATATGTTGGACCTTTTGAAGAGAACATAACATTCTAAATATTTATAAATTATAAAAATCGCCACATCTATTCATGGCCTATTCGGTCCTGCCTCAACGAAGGAAGCAAGCAGCGGACCAACCGAGAGCGGTGATCACCGACTAAAACTGAACACAGATACGCGTGGACATTTTTAGTCATATCTCAGAAACCCGTAAACATTTTTCAAGTCCTATTGGCTTGAATTAAAGATGAGATTTGAAAGACTGCGTGTTATGATTTACAGATTCTTGCTACAACCTTCCTAGGTCATGCCACGAGTTGAAGTTGACGGACAAAATTCAAGAAATTCTTGTTTTTTTTTTTTATTCTCACGTGCTATATATTCTCTTCAAAAGGTTGAAAATATCTCGATTAGGGGTTCTGACTATTTAGGTGTGCAATGCACTGAGACAGCGCAAATAAGAAAAAACTGGCTTTTTACACCTGTTGCAAAAGATTTTAAATCCTTCTAAATCTTACATCATGTTTAATTATTAGAGGCATTTTAATGCCAAACTAGAAAGGGTTTATACCAAAAACATTACATTTCCAATGATTTCAACGAAAACATACCTAATAAACGCACCAAAAAGAATTAAGATTTCTTAAAAAGGCGCTCAACAATTTTTTTGTTATTTACGGCTTAAAATCCTCGTCGAAATTGGTTCCAGCGAGCCGTGCAAAGGTGGTTAGATAAAACACGCGACAAGTTGCAAAACGTTTTAGGCTTTTAACTTAAATTTGAGTTCATGGGTTGCATTCGGTTTTTGCGGGTTAAATGCCAGTTACCGGGTTCTTCATGTTGGATGTGGGGTTTCCGACTAAATGCGGGTTGTATGGTTTATTGCGGGTCTGTGGTTCAACCCGCAAATACTCTAAACAAACCGGATTCGCACCAATTTTAAATATCTCTAGCCATTTTCTAGAATAGCAGCTTCTATTCACTACATATTTAGTTGAATGGACTTTGAGTCAGTTGAATCCTTTTGAAATATTTAGGATTCTCGAATTCAGGTGTTACAACAAAATTCCTAGTAATCAACCCCTCGCATTGAGCAATAAATTTTGCAAAAAAGTAGAAAAGTGCATCAGTTTGAAGCCTGCAATGAAATAATCGAGAAAAACTCTTTGTGCCGAGAACTTTAATGTACAACTAAATTTTGGATAATCTAAATTTACTACATGGATACAGTGAATATGCTCTTTCTTATTTTTCAATCGAACCAATATTACTTAAATAATTTCTATTAGAAATGAACGTGCATGTTTTATTTGTGGCAAGTACAAACTGAAAGGTTAAGCAGTCACTTTTCTCCCAAACAGGCAGTCAAGCTCGAGCGCACGGTCAGATATGAAACCTTACGCAAGACGCAATGTGTGGGAAGTCGAATGCAACCGTTTTGAAATTTGGCGGCCGGCTCATGAATCCGCTCTTCGATGGTTTTTAAATCGTGAACAAGGGTCGCGCTCGACCACATTTTCGACGCAAGAAGCACACAAGGAACTTTGCGTAAGCCTTTTCCCACGTATTTTTTAAACAAGCCGAACACTCGTACGATTTTAAGGGCACACAACATCTTTTGCGTTGTTTTTATCAATTAAACTATCGGCACAAAGAACGTTGTATGAATGGAGATTTTGACTCATTCAAATCTATGTTCATATTGATAGTTTTTTTAATACAAAAATTCGTCCTCGGTAGCACTGAAGTTTACATTTAAATACTAAGTTACGTCACTGATTGCAAGTACACTTATCATATGAGACAAGAAGGTTATTGTCTCCTATAAGTCAACAAAATTCTACCACTTTAATCTCAGTTTTTATTTACTACATATTCTAATATTATCATCTATTTATTTATATTTTTTTTATATTAATACCAAGTCTAGACGCTTAACATCAGGCTTTTCTTCTTTCTTGAAGTTGCGATAAACTTCCCCGAAGTCTTGAGCCACTTTATTCCTTATATGAATCGTCTAGTTGCAAAACCGGCCATCTCCAAAAAACAAAATTGTTGGGAAAAGCTGATTTTCTGTCACACTTAGCCAGGATAAGATGGGAACCAAAACTGTTTGGTTGTTGAAGATATTAGGACAGTATGTTGCAAAAAATTTTTTCCTATTTCTTGCTTGATTAAAAGGAACTTCTTTCACAGTCTTCTTTATCTTTAATAATGTAGGTGAACACTACACGAAACGAGCAACAATTTTCAGCATGGAGATTTGACCGGTTTTGCAGCAAGTCGTGATTTTCGAACGCATATAAAACAGGGATTTGAGTGGTTTTTTCGTGGTTTCTTGTTTTCAGTTGATTAAAAAGTCCACATAGAACTCAAAAAACTGAAAAAACGCATTTCTAAAAATCGAGGATTTGGCCGGTTTTGCAACTAGAAGATTCATATGCTCCCATTCCAGAATATCAATTTTTCTTTTTCCCTTTTGTTCGACGTGAAAGCATTTTTGAGAACAATGTTGTTAACCGCGTGGTCTAATGCATAACTTGTATTAAAATACCGATAATACCGAATCAAAAAAGCTAACAGTATGAGCTTAGATTCCAGTGAGTCAAAAACTTAAAACCTCTGTTCACACAACATTCTTTGAGCCGATGCTGCAATTATTTCTGCATTTTTGTACATTTTTCGTAATTTTCATTAACATTTTCGCGCAACAAATAATAACAATTATTACTAATTCTTATCACCATAGTCAGACGCAACTTTTTCTTAAAAGTTCACTGATATGTACCAGAAACACTCTTCACAAAAATGTCACTTTGGTAAGGTTTTTTTCAGCACAGAAGAATTATTTATTCAGGTAATGTAATAAACGAATGAAAAGATGTGTTACTTACGTTTTCGGGGTGTGTCTGAAATCTCTGGTATAACTCCTCGGGAGAGATTTTGTGGAAGTCGATGTCCAATTCCTGTTTCAAGTCGTCCAAATTATCCCCCTTCTTTTTCGGGGTCTTTCGCCGCGACTAGGAATAGAGAATACAAATAAGATTCACAGACATTTTAAGTTTCAAAAATGGAACAGGGGTCTTTTTCTATAATGGAACTTCGTTTCAGGCATTCAAATCTCAAATTCAGTTGTTATCTTACACACATCTCATCTCCGAATATACTTTTAAAACAGAGTTTAACCCGACCACTAAAGCTGGCGTGGATTGATCTTGAAAACCATTGTAGTTAGTCATCGGTAGCAGTATACAGTGACGCTGGATGTTCAATTAGCAAGTTACCCTTATTGACCCTTTAATTAGAACGAGTCGAACGCACAGCGTATTTCACATTTTCTTCTTCAGTTTTCTGGCTGACGTTCTACAGACGAGTCTCAAGCTTCTTCTAACTTCGTTTTCGGTAGAAAATACGCATTAACATTCATTTAAAAAAAAATTATTTGCAAGATTGATAATAAGATATGTGATTATACACTTCGTGATGTCTTCATGATCTAAGGATAAACCACGCTATAGTACAGCAAACTATTTAGCTAGGTCTCTGATACACCTTCCATGTGTTTATTCATGTATCTTCAATATTCAAACTAACAATATACAGGAATTTTCTCAAGAGTTGATACTAACAAAAGAGCAATACACAATAGCAATCAGAAGATATTGTGCCTAATAAAATAATAATACTTAAATAAGGAAATTTTGAATACACTGGAAAAAATATATAATGTATCTTTAAAGTTTCAAACTTCTTGAGAAAAGTGAGTTTTCTGTTACTCGTGCAGTCCAATTAAAAGAAGGATTATTGACAAATTTTTGTGGTACGTAGAAGGCAATAAGTGATATTTTGTTATGGAGTATCAGTGTAAACGAGAATGACCATGCAGGTGAGTGGAAACTTAATTTTTTGAAATTATTGAGTGTCTTATATCAGCAGGATATGAGAGTTACACTAAGAAAATGAGTTTCGCACAAAGTTAGTTTTTTCTAAAAACTTTCACTCCCAAAGGATTTAAATGTGAAAGTATAACCTAAGAATTTTGTTTATTCAATAATTGATGACAATTAATTTTAAAGTGACAAAATATAGACCGAAAATCTCGATTTTTTAAATTACTTGGGGCGCCTTCATGGCTCAAAATATGTGGTGTGACGTCATAAGCCATTATAAGAGATTGAAATACATGTATTTCATGAACGTTCCCGGAACGTGTACAATGTCCGCCACTTGGAAGCGTTCTAGTAGAACATTCCACTAAGATCTGAGAGGAACCTTCCGTTATTATTATTTTAACAACAATTATCTCGTACATTGTAAGAGATAGGTAAAAATGGATGTCATTTTTGAGTTTTGAGTAACGCATATACTACACTATAATATGATAACCATATCATACACTGACATCGGTTTTGACCTATCATTTACGGTTTACGAGATATTTATTGATAATAATAACAATAATGGTAATTAAGGTTTGGAACGTTCCGTGCTATTAGGGCATGGATCAACGTCCCTAGTAATAAAAATGATTTATTATCTATGCTTTTTCGGATGACAGACTTTTATTTCATGAAGTATCATTATCGTACGATACGATAAAGCCAATTCTGATAATTTGGCAAAAGTAACTCATTTATGATAGGTGACTTTTATGCGAGGTGCTATATAATTTTAACATTGCAGAGATTTCTGTAGAGCAGTAGATTCGACATAAAGTCATAAATGATAACAATGAAACATGCTAATTAATAATAATTAGTATGAAGCTGATAATTGAGGAGCAAGCGAACAAAACGTGATAAATTCACTTCAGTTAATTTCTCAATAAATTATTAACTAAATTAAAATGGATTTATTTATTTTTGATCCAGTAAAGGCATATTTCACTCTATTTCACTGATTATTATTCATAATGATATAAATGTACTATTTATAGTTTACATACGAAATAAGAAGATAATTTTGTACATATGATAACTATATTTTCCATTTAAAAAATAAAATTTTTACACACGACATTTTATTTCACATCTGTATGAAAATTTTACTTTAAATCTGTAGGGTAATCTTCGCGCATGTGCAACAATCGAAATTGCCCACAGTACATCACTACCCTGTCGATGAAACGGCACTGAAACGACACTGGCGAACGGCATTGGGCCGCCCGTGCCATTTCAGTGACTGTCTGTGCTGATTTCGGCACCTAAACGGCACTCAGAGTCATGCGAAGGTCATATAATGGTCCTATTGTATTCGTCACGTACCGGGCCACAGTGGGGCTAAATGGAAAAACGATGTTCAAAATAATCTGTAGCTCGCAATTCTTCATCGATTTTCAACTTTTTTTTCTCAAAAAATTCAGCATTAAATTCTTAAGAAACATGTCGAGGCCGATTTTTAATTTTTTTTTTAAATTTATATAGAGCTGCAAACATCGAAAAAAATGTTGATTTACAACATTTTTTTTTCTAATTCTCTGTAAAAATTGTTTTTAGTGGCATCAGGCCTCAGGTTTGATGCGCAAGGGTTAGTGAAAGGAAAAAAATTTGTTTTTATGTCAAGTTATTTGTTATGAACAAATATTTGCAACAAATAGCCAGTATGATGGATTATGTTTTTGTGAAGTATATTTATGCATCGAAATCGCTCGTTCTGAGCAACAAGGTGACATGTAATCATGAAAATGTGATGTCCGACATCACTTGTTAACTTTAACAACAAATAATATAAACAAATGCATGATTTGAACAGTTTTAGGCAGAAGCAAACCGTATTTTCTTCAGATTGTCCTCGAATCTCATTGCCAGTGATACAGATTGATGTATTTTTGTCACCTAGAATAATTTGTTCAATTTATCAACAATTATTATAAACAAATGCATGATCTGAACAGTTTTAGGTAGAAACAAACCGAATTTTCTTCCTATTGCCCTCGAATCTCATTGCCTGTGATACACATTGATGTATTTTTGTCATCTGAAATAATTTGTTGATTTTATTAACAATTATTATAAACAAATGCATGATCTAAACAGTTTTAGGCAGAAACAAACCGAATTTTCTTTCGATTATCTTCGAATCTTATTGCCTGTGATGCAAATTGATATATTTTTGTCATCCGATATCATTT